>OY754979.1:31211777-31509277 GCA_963576475.1 Molanna angustata
AATATTTTTAATTACTCCATAACTATGTGTCGTCGAGAAAAATATTTTATGTGCTTAAAAAGTGCATACTACCAATTAATTGACCGATAAAGTTTTTTCATTTCAAGTGAAGTTTGTTAACTCAACAAATTTTGGGTTTCCGATAATTTAAATCACGTATAAACCATTTTTAACGCACGCGATAATAACCCTTACTAACAGGTAACTTCATAGTGCAATAGGCGGTTTTAATATACTTATCGCTATTATATTTCTATTGTTTATAATATTGTTTCTATTATATCTATTGCTTATTATATTGTTGTTATTATATCTATTCATTAAATATTTATATATTTTAATATCTTTATTTATATATTTAATATTTATTTTTATATATTGTTGCTATTTTAACTATTGCTTAATATATTGTTGCTATTGTATATATTGTTTATTAAATTGTCGCTATTATATCTATTGCGTATTATATTGATGCTATTATATCTATTGCTTATTATATCGTTGCTATTATATACATTACTTGTTAATGTTTTTAAATTATTTCTATTGAAAAATAAATTACATTTATTTTAAAAAAAATTTTTGTTTTTTTAAATATACTTTTACTTATTTAGCAATCTATATTCTTACTCGTGTACATATTTCCGACGCGTTTCGTGCAAAGGCAATCGACAAAACTTATATTATTCTGACGATGTGCCTTCCAAGAAACGCGTCGATAATCCATTAAATAAAATAGAAAGAAATAACAAGTATTTTTTAAATTTATTATGGAGTTCAAACTACAGAATTCTCGATCCTCAAATGAAATTATGTTAAAAATTAATTTATGGCAATATGAATAATTTGTTTATTTATCTGATTGGTTTTATATTTTTCCCTGAAAAATCTAATACTATTCATATTTAATAATTTCGTTTTCTTTAAAATACTGCTTTTAATTTTATTGATATTTATTTTATTTATGTTGATCCTTTTATTTTATTTCTATTTATTAATTGGATTAATTCTTTTTATGTATCTTATATTTTTTTCATATTCCATCTCTATATGATTTACAATAATATACTTCTTTTGTCACCGGCTTAGGATCTTTTTATGTACTGTAGGTATCTGCACAGTGCCAAAGAAGAGAACAAGATTTCTGCAAATACTTGAACTAACGGAAGTCTTCTAATAATAAGCCTTTCAATTGTTCTCCGAGTTCGCAAGTCCTCGTGACCAATAGAACCATTCGTTTTTTTCGCTATCGTCCCATTTATTTTTGGTTCATGGTACCTATCTAGATGTTTTTGGATGCTCAACTGCCGTGTGGCTGGTGGTCAGCCTTATCTTCTGGCTGGAGTCTCTATATTCAAATCTCTCGAAGGTACCTGAATCTTATAACAATACACTTGTGAAGTTTCCCTTTACGAGGGCCTCATGACTAGACAAGAGGTACCTATATTGGTAGGTAGGTCCACCGGAATACTGCCAGCCTAACTTTCTCCTTTGAGACTTATCATTATTATTTATATATTAGGCGTATCTTTGTTCGCAGGGCGTCGACCTCTACACGTTAATGGTCATATTAGATTCAACTACAGAATATTTGATAATATCTTAACAGAGGCGAAGATTTTTTGAAATCAGGCTCAAGGGCTTATTAGGATCTGAAGGGGTACTCACGTTTTCATACTAAACATTGAACTTTACGATTTTTTATGATTTATTGTAGATTAATATTAAGATTAGCTTATGATCGAGAACTAATATATACGTTCTTAAGATTAAGACAATATATAGAGCATATAATAAAAAAATACAGGGCTTACGATTTGTCAATCGCGGGATTAAGTTTATTCTTATAAAATTTTTGTTCGTTACTATGAATTTTTCATGTTCAGTAATATTTTTCACAATTTTTTTTTTCATTTTTGTTTATCAAAAACTCGACATCTCTTTTTGTGAATTTATCTCTATTTGTCACAAATATAAAATTGACAAATTTGCAATTTTTGATTTTGTATTGTAGTATCCTATCAAATAAGTAATGCATGGAGTTTTCTGGTCTATCCGAATAGTACTGTAAAACTATTATTTGTATATGTAAAAATAAACGATCGTATATTGTCTTCTTCTTCTTCTTCAGCCTGTTTTATTCCATTCTTGGACATAGGCCTCCCCCTTGATCTTCCACAACTCCCTGTCTTGGGCACACTGCATCCATCTCCCTCCGGCACATTTCTTGATGTCATCAGACCACCTAGCCTGGAGTCTGCCGACACCTCTTCGGCTTGTTCTCGGTCGCCATTCTACGATCTTTTTGGTCCATCGTGAATCCTGGAATCTGGCAATATGCCCAGCCTAGCTCCACTTAAGACCAGCGACCCTTTCCGCTACATCGGCTTCTTTGATTCTTTCTCTTATCATGACATTCTGAATTCTGTCCCTTATTGAAATACCCAGCAACTTTCTCTCCATAGCTCTCTGTGTCACTAACAGCTTGTGCTCACCGCTCTGTCATCGGCCCATCTTAATATATTTGAATTGAAATATTTTTCTCCTCTGCTGGATATTGAACCCAGAAGCTTCAATATCCCTCCGTCACATTTCTTGATGTCTTCAGGGGTCTGCCGACGCCTCATCGGCTTGTTGTCGGTCGCCATTCTACGATCTGTTTGATCCATCGTGGATCCTAGCATCTAGCAATATGCCCAGCCCAGCTCCACTTAAGGACAGCCGACCCTTTCCGCTACATCGGCTACCTTGGTTCTTTCTCTTATCGTGACATTCTGAATTCTGTACCTTATTGAAATCGTATATTGTGCTTGTGTATATCTCTTTATATACGTATATACCAATAAAAAAAGTATACTTTAGCAAATGTTTAGTTTTCGTCAAACTTTTTGAACCAATTCGCCATGAAGGGGGGCAATTTGCACATATAACAACCAAGCAAAATGACGCAGATTTGCGCTCAGCGCACCCGTCTGGCTCAAGTTACGATAATAATACAACATATATCATATCACAGTATTTCACAAGTCTCCAAAATGTGGCACCTTGTCGTTGGATGTTCGAAAATCTTTCAGAGTATTTTTCTCATGAACACCAGAAGAGGTGATATCCCATATTTTATGTGTATAGATTATAGTTCTATCTCTTCTTCATAATAAGTCTTATCTGCTAATTTCACGCTTTCAAACGACACTAGTATTTATCTTCCTAGTGGCCCTTAATTCACAACAAGAATCTATGGACATGTGATAATTTTTCCAAGTTAATTTTCATATAAAATCAGCATTATTTTTAAATCATTTTAATACATAATTGCCTCATTACCGGTGAAAATGCACCCAGTTTTTCACTTTTCATGAATACATTAAGAAATTAACGAGCGAATCGTAATTCAGCTTATTGTATTTACATATAAATTTAAAAAAATTCGTCAGTATGTATTTTTAGGAATAAATTATCAAAAATCTACGGGCGTCCACTTCGATCTGCTAAACGTACAACACTGTCTATTCCATTTTAAAGTAATGATTTTTTTAGCTTTTCATTTGAAGTACTTTCTGCAAGATTTTGGAATAGTCTCAGTCCTGATATATAACGTCATCCATCTCACTAAGGGTGTGTTTATCGAACAAAGATTAAAGTAAAGGTATAGTTAAAATACTTTGATTTCATAAAATTGTTCAAAACTTTTAGTTGTTTCATTGAAATCTAATGCCGTCAAACGACGCATCTTTGAACAATTTCGTGAAATCAAAGTATTTTAACTATACTATTACCGTTACTTTTGTTGAAATAACCTAGCCTAAATATAATCGAAAAATGGCTAAAGCAAAAATATCAACCTGATAATATTCGGGAGTCCCGTAAGGGCCGGGTAATCGAAAATACCGTGCTTCTTCTCATCAGGTAATGCACACCCGCACACATGTTGCTAGTTGTCCCACATTGTGTCATGACATGATGGAATGAATGTATTTAATCGAATATTTTTATTATTGCATATGCGCAAACATTGGATTTTTTTCCCTGTCGGGAGTTAATCTGTTGATTTTATTCAAGGATTGAATTTTGCGAATGATTAAAGAGTATACCTAGTACGAATGATAAGATGGCCTGCGAATATTGATAAGGAATAAAGTATTATTCACTCAGCACTTTTCGATCCATTTCCAATTCGGATGAGGTTATCAATTTGACGTGAACTTTTTTATAGATGTTCAGCGATTTCTTTTAATCACCTAGACCGATTTCGATGATTCTTATTTTTTCATTAGAAAGGGAGTATCTTCAGATTGGTCCCATTTCTATTTGGTCGAGATACGACCATGGGATCCATGAGAAATTCATCGCTGATACAAACCTACAAATCTTTATTCGTGTGTTGATCGTTGAATGGACTAGAGTCGCGTTTAATTTTTATCCATTAGTTCCGACCCACGACATCACAAATTTATCAAGTTGTTTTTTTATATTGTAGGATAGAAAGATATGGGGTTCGGTTCTCTCTGCCTACCCCGTAAGGGACATGGCGTGATGGTATGTATGTATGTATGTATTTTCAAATGTTAAGAATAAACCAGTGTTGATCATGTAAGTAGTTCTTTGATTGAAACCCTTCATCACAATAAAATTATATATATTATCATTATTTAATTAACTGACATATTAAGCAATATCATACTTGGAGGTATATGTTTGAATAAAATAGAATCCCTTTGAACATGCACCTTTGCAATACAATCTCTTCTTAATTAAAGTAAATAAATTAAAATACACCCCCAAAAGTTTCATCGAGCTTAATGAGAGGACTAGGTATATAGGAATAATATATCGCCATGTTTACGTCACGGGCGTAAACATGGCGAGAAGAACGGCGATACGTTGTCGGATCTCGACTTTTTTACTGACTTGGCCTGCTGGACTAAATGGAATAAGAACGTACCTATAATGGCCGGAATGATATTAAAAAGTTCCTGAATTAGACGTATTTTAAATTATGAAAATTGCATAATTTTCATAATTATTCATAAAACGTCAGATTCAGTAACTTTTTAAGAACGTTCCGGCCAAAAAAGACACGTTCCTATTCCGTTTAATCCAAGTTGATATTTTATAACGCTGTAATAAGACCGTAAATCTAAAATCTACAATTTTAGAACGTTCCTATTTTATCGAATATTTTCATTATTGCATATGCGCAAACATTGGATTTTTTTCCCTGTCGGGAGTCAAAGATATTTTTTAACAGATTTTTAATTATCTCAATAGAGACGAAGTTGGAATATTTACTGTAGGAGAACCGGGAAATCAAGGCACCTACAGGGCTTACGACCTGTCATCGGCTGGTTTACGTGATCACTTTATACGCTTGCGCAACGTTCATCAATTATGCCTTTTTAATGAGATCCCTATCGATTCAATTTTGAATGTTCTATATATTGTAATACTGAAATTCTTTTCGCTTGAAAATAAGGAATTTTTACTACAGCCATCTATGTGTGAAATTATGAACTACATTCTTATTATTTTTTATTTATTTTTGTTGTAACGCCATCTATTGAGAGAATTGTTTTTTTTTGTAAATAATGAGAGCAACAATTCTTATACCTGAGGTGACAAATGCATTTTTCGCATAGAAGTCACCCCTGAATTGCGCCAGACTTATAAGGTCATTTTTGTCTTATTTACCTACTTGTACCAATGTGTAAGTAATCGAATATTTTTATTATTGCATATGCGCAAACATTGGATTTTTTTCCTTGTCGGGAGTCAAAGGTATTTTTTAACAGATTTTTAATTATCTCAATAGAGACGAAGTTGGAATATTTACTGTAGGAGAACTGAATGTATTTATTTTTGAAAGATTTAAACATCAAATTTCAATTAAACTTTTGCGTTTTATAAGTTATAATATCGTGTAATAATATTTATAATAATCAATCAATTTGTTATAAACTATTTATTATTGTCTTTGCCTTGAATTGAACTCTATTATTATTCGCCTTGCCTTGAATAGTATTTTCTTTGCTATAATTATAAAAAAAAGTTTTTATTAAGTAATCAAATAAACACATCATACATATTATATTATTTTAGTATCCATTATAAGTATAAATACATGCTAATTTTTTTATAATTGAATAGGCATTAAAGAAGCAATATCAGTGAATTGGTACCCACAAAAGGATATTAATAAAACAATACTTTCTGTTAAAAACGATTTTGATAATATTGTGGACTAAATTAATTTTTTAACCGAATTATGAAAGCATTATGAAATTAAATATGTTTCATAAAAAATGGGGAAAATATGTGATTATAAAGAGATTTTGATAAGTTTTATATTTTTTCTTTCCTTTCTTTGGAAATTTTAACGATTCCAATCATTCATATACAAAACTATATACTTTTCATAAAATTAAAAATCTTTCATTTTTAATTATTATTAGAGATTGAAGGAAATATAATTACCTAATTAAAAAAAATATATAGCATGCTAGAAAACAAAAAAAAACTCACATTTATTAAATTTTGAATAACAGTGTTTAGCAAGAAAAGCACATTTCGCAATAACCGAGTTTTCAAGTGTACAATAACCGAGTACAGAAGTTTCCGTCATTCTCAGTACTGTAAGCGATCAAAAATATTGTCATTAATAATTTAGAAGAGAAATAACATAGCTGATAACAATTTTCATTGAGATATACGTATAATACATTAATGATTTCAATTGGAATCATCGGTTAAGAAAGAGTTAAGAAAGATTTCTTTAATCTATACCAATATTTTCTGTAGCATTTTCTATATCGCTTGTTATTTTAAATTACTTAATTTGTCAAATTTTTATTATTATATATTTTTAAACAATCTGCAGTCGTAGGTACTCTATCAAAAAAAAAAACGTATCTATATATAAAATTATTTATTTTATTTTATTTTATTCTAATTATCTTTATATTTCTATTTATTTTTTTTAAAAACCTGTATCCATAAACTTTAAATGAATTATTTTAAAAGATTCTTAATAATTTATTATTAAGTTTAATATTTTTTTTTTTATTTATTAATACTTTAATTTTTAATACATATTAATGTTTAACATTTGGGAAGGTCCAATGCTATTACAGTAGGTACTCGCTGGAGACGTGCGAGTGTAATCGGCATACCCGCTTGATTCTCGAGCAATATGCAAAAGACAAGTAAAAACAATACAATACATTTAATAATCGTGTTTGTCTTTCTGTATGTTTTTTGTTATAAATGTAATGTACCTACCACTACACTATTTATGGCCACGCGATGCTTTGGTTGGTTGGAAGATATTGCCTTATGTTCTTGTTCTAATCTAATTCATTTATTCGAAGGTTTGGCCTCTTAGTTTTTTCTTAAGTGGATGAAAACATGCGACAAAAAATAAAAGGAAAAATAATATATGTAACATTTTGTTCTAGTCGAATAACAAAAAAATATATAATAATATATTATTTATTTCCTTTGGTGGAAGTAAAGTATATGTACATTTTACGCTAAAAAAATCTATCTACACTTACATGTTGTACATGTATAAGTGCATAGTATCTCGAAAATCCTCAACCTATCCTCATTAGTACCTATCGACTTTCTATACTCACCTCTATCATATACATATGTATGTCCTCTTAAAAATATACTATTTTTAATAAGTATATTATTTAAAGTGTTTATGTATATCTCAAAAAAGTATTTTTGTATGTATCATATATAGCTACCTATCATACATCAAGGACTATATTATCCACTAAGTAGGTATTTTATTTCATTATTTATTTTTATTTTTATATTACTTATCGGACAACTAACAGGTACTATGTCAAATATATATTTAACACACACCCAATAACAAGTTGCCACATTCTGGAGACTTGCGATATTAATCGTCTCACAGATCCAGACTGAAAACACAATTAAAAACTGTCTCCACCGGGAATCGAACCCGGGACCTTTGGATCAGCAGCCAGATACCTAACCAACAGAGCCCCTAAGGCCGACATATTATTATATATTATTATATTATTTGGTTTATTATTTACACTAAATTCTTGTTTATTTAATAAAAATTTTCAGTACAATTTTCGTATGGGAATTTTAGTATAGGTATTTGAGTACAGGTGAAAGGTGGTTGGGACTTGCGTCACGGGCCCTTACTAACGTGGGCCCATGATTATTTTCACTATTATTTTCATAAGCAAATTCATATTTCTATAATGAGAATCAGATAACAAAAAATAACATTATCATAATAAGCATCTTAAAATAATAAATGTGTATATGTGCATAATATCTAATAGATTATGAATAACTTTTCTTTATAATATTCATCGTCGGCTAAATTATCAATATGTAACCTTATTTTTGTAATACGTATCACTTTTATTTCAATATACAAATTTATATGTATTTTTATTTTATAAGTGTATACTTTTGCGGTATTTAAATTATATCACTTTCCTTATATAGAACAATTATACAACACTCTCCTTAATATATCTTTTTGATTTATATATCTTTTTGATTTAAACTTATCTATTTGTATCACTTTTTTATAGATAAATCTACTCTCCTTATTTTATATCACTTATTTATTGTACATTTACGCTCTTTACTTTCAATCACATTCAATTCCATTATCAAATATACTTATACGAAGCATTCATTAACTTTATCAATTGTATCACTTTTTTAATACATAAAACTGCGCTCTTTAATTTATTACTAATTCTTCTGACCAATTACATATTTACACTATTTTCTATACATCGCTATACACTATTATTTCAATGTACAAAATTATATGTATTTTTATTTTATAAGTGTATACTTTTGCAGTATTTAAATTATATAACTTTCCTTATATAGAACAATCATACACCATTCTCCTTAATACCTATATCTTTTTGATTTATTCTTATCTTTTTGTATCACTTTTTATAGATAAACCTACTCTCTTTACTTTATATCACTTATTTATTGTACATTTACGCTCTTTACCTTAAATCAAATTCAATTCCGTTATCAAATATACTTGTACGAAGCATTAACTTTATCAATTGTATCACTTTTTTAATACATACAACTATGTTCTTTAATTTATTACTAATTCTTCTGACCTATTACATATTTAAATTCTTTTCTATACATCGCTATACACTTTTATTTCAATGTACAAATTTATATATATTTTTATTTCATAAATGTATACTTTTGCAGTATTTAAATTATTATATAACATTCCTTATATAGAACAATCATACACCATTCTCCTTAATACCTATATCTTTTTGATTTATTCTTATCTTTTTGTATCACTTTTTATAGATAAACCTACTCTCTTTACTTTATATCACTTATTTATTGTACAATTACTATCTTTACCTTAAATCACATTTTATTCCATTATCAAATATACTTGTACGAAGCATTAACTTTATCAATTGTATCACTTTTTTAATACATACAACTGCGCTCTTTAATTTATTACTAATTCTTCTGACCTATTACATATTTACACTTTTTTCTATACATCGCTATACACTATAATTTCAATGTACAATTTTATATGTATTTTTATTTCATAAGTGTATACTTTTGCAGTACCTATTTAAATTATTATATAACATTCCTTATATAGAACATACATACACCATTCTCCTTAATACCTATATCTTTTTGATTTATACTTATCTTTTTGTATAACTTTTTTATAGATAAACCTACTCTCTTTACTTTATATCACTTATTTATTGTACAATTACTATCTTTACCTTAAATCACATTTAATTCCATTATCAAATATACTTGTTCGAAGCATTAACTTTATCAATTGTATCACTTTTTTAATACATACAACTGCGCTCTTTAATTTATTACTAATTCTTCTGACCTATTACATATTTACACTTTTTTCTATACATCGCTATACACTATTATTTCAATGTACAAATTTATATGTATTTTTATTTTATAAGTGTATACTTTTGCAGTATTTAAATTATATAACGTTCCTTATATAGAACATACATACACCATTCTCCTTAATACCTATATCTTTTTGATTTATTCTTATCTTTTTGTATCACTTTTTATAGATAAACCTACTCTCTTTACTTTATATAACCTATTTATTGTATATTTACGCTCTTTACCTTAAATCAAATTCAATTCCTTTATCAAATATACTTATACGAAGATTTAACTTTATCAATTGTATCACTTTTTTAATACATTACTCTCTTTTCTATACATCGCTATAATTGTTTTTTTTTATTTATATTACGTAACGTCATTCTTACTTTTTTTTAACATTATTATTAAAAGGATACATAACTTTTACGATTTACTTTTAAAAACAACATAATATTACCTATACGTTACACTCTTACAACATATCACTCTTATTCTAATTACCTAATTTATATAAAATCTACACATACCTACTTTTATTTTAATTATGTAATTAATGTGAAACATCCATATAATTTATTATAAAAATCTAATTTATATAAAATGTAATTAATAATGTATGTACATATTTAATATGACGACCGCCATGGCACAGTTGGTAAGTCGTTTGGTTTCTATGCGGGCGTCCTGGGTTCGATCCCTAGCAGAGGAGAAATTTATTTAAATTAATTTCTCACGCTAATGTTGCTTCTCCGGGCTGAAAACACTGGTTAGTTGGAAGAAATTGCCATATGGCAATAAACTCGCCACTTGCGCAGGGTGCAAGAAGGTGTTTGTTATTATTACTATCATTCTTATTTTACTACATAATATATATGGTATTTATAATCTAATTTCAAAGTACTTTATTCCATCGCTTTTCAGTATATTAATACCTACATATCACTATTCTTGTTCTACGATGCACTCTTTTAAGATTGATCGCTTTTAATAACACTATCAAATCAATTTGAATATTAAAAAAAAAATTAAAAGAAATATTAAACATTCATCTACACCACTACTGCAAATTACCTATTACTTAGTGCTTTCATTTCTTCTATCAAATTTATATGAAAATTTCATCTTATAATTTGCGATACTATTATTCAATAAATATGTACCACTTACCCTTACAACTTACAAATAATTATCAGTATATATGTCTGAACTTGATATGAAACTTTACATGACACTTAAAATATTATTTTATGTATCACTTTTCATTCATATTCCATACATATACGGCATAATATACGCATATACAACATATAAATTTTAAATCAAATTAATGAGTAATGATTATGTCATCCAAATATTAAAACTTATTTAACTAACCTATTTTCGACCTATTGCACTTATGCCTCTTATTGTATATATCACATTTTTTACTTCTATTATCAAGTTTATAAATTAAGTATTATAGTATGTAATTATCATTTATCTTTCATATATTATACATCTACGCATATTACGAAATATTTATTTTATATATATTATAATTATGTAATTGTAATTAACACTTTTTCACCTATTATACATCTATGTTTGTCTATAACAATATATAACTTATGTTTATATATATTTTTTTTATATATATCTTCAATATTATAGTATGTAATTGTAATTAACACTTTTTCATCTGTTATTCATCTATGTACGTCTATAACAATATACAACTTTTATTTATATTTTATTTATATATTTTCTTTTTTTATATATATCTTCAATATTATAGTATGTAATTGTAATTAACACTTTTTCATCTGTTATTCATCTATGTACGTCTATAACAATATACAACTTTTATTTATATTTTATTTATATATTTTCTTTTTTTATATATATCTTCAATATTATAGTATGTAATTGTAATTAACACTTTTTCATCTGTTATTCATCTATGTACGTCTATAACAATATACAACTTTTATTTATATTTTATTTATATATTTTCTTTTTTTATATATATCTTCAATATTATAGTATGTAATTGTAATTAACACTTTTTCATCTGTTATTCATCTATGTACGTCTATAACAATATACAACTTTTATTTATATTTTATTTATATATTTTCTTTTTTTATATATATCTTCAATATTATAGTATGTAATTGTAATTAACACTTTTTCATCTGTTATTCATCTATGTACGTCTATAACAATATACAACTTTTATTTATATTTTATTTATATATTTTCTTTTTTTATATATATCTTCAATATTATAGTATGTAATTGTAATTAACACTTTTTCATCTGTTATTCATCTATGTACGTCTATAACAATATACAACTTTTATTTATATTTTATTTATATATTTTCTTTTTTTATATATATCTTCAATATTATAGTATGTAATTGTAATTAACACTTTTTCATCTGTTATTCATCTATGTACGTCTATAACAATATACAACTTTTATTTATATTTTATTTATATATTTTCTTTTTTTATATATATCTTCAATATTATAGTATGTAATTGTAATTAACACTTTTTCATCTGTTATTCATCTATGTACGTCTATAACAATATACAACTTTTATTTATATTTTATTTATATATTTTCTTTTTTTATATATATCTTCAATATTATAGTATGTAATTGTAATTAACACTTTTTCATCTGTTATTCATCTATGTACGTCTATAACAATATACAACTTTTATTTATATTTTATTTATATATTTTCTTTTTTTATATATATCTTCAATATTATAGTATGTAATTGTAATTAACACTTTTTCATCTGTTATTCATCTATGTACGTCTATAACAATATACAACTTTTATTTATATTTTATTTATATATTTTCTTTTTTTATATATAACTTAAATATTATAGTATGTAATTGTAATTAACACTTTTTCACCTATAATGCATCTATGTACGTCTATTTATATATTTTCTTTTTTTATGTATACCTATGTAACTTAAATATTCTAGTATGTAATTGTAATTAACACTTTTTCACCTATTATGCATCTTTGTACGTCTATAACAATATATAACTTTTATTTATATATTTTCTTTTTTATATATAACTTAAATATTATAGTATGTAATTGTAATTAATACTTTTTCACATATTATGCATCTGTGTACGTCTATAACACTATATAACTTTTATTTTTATTATCTATTTTATTTATAACTTATGTAAATATTATATTATGTAATTGTCACTTTTCTTTCATGTAGCATACATCAACGTATATTTCAAAATATCACTTTTATTATAGTATCTATTTTACCAATAATACATCTACGCCTATTACACTAAAACATTCATATTATAATCTATAATTATCACTTTTCATTCATCTATTATACGTCTACAACTATTACAATATATGTCACTTTTATGTATGTTTTTTTAATACAACTAAATAATTATATGTAGATATGACTTTTCTTACATCTATTAAACGCCTACGCCTATTAAAATTTTCACTTTTTATAATTATTTACAACTTTATATTATGATTTGTAAGAATCACTTTTTTCACCTATTATATATCTAGGCTTATTACAATTTTTAACTTATTTATCTATTATTAAATTTATATACAACTTAAATATTTATATACAACTTAAATATTTATATATGTATAATATATATCATTTTCCATTCATCGACGTACGCCTATTACAACGCATCACTTTTATTTCTATTATCAAATATAACTAAATTAAATAATATGTTAGTATGACTATTAATTTCTTATTCATAATATGTGCCTTCAACAAAATATCACTTTTATTTCTATTAACTAATTTATCTATATCTAAAAATATTTCAAAATTTATATATCACTATACATTCATTTATTATAAGTCTATGACTATTAGAACATACACATTTATAACTATTATCAAATATACTTAAATACTATAATAATATGTAAGTATGACCAATCATCTCTTACACAACTACGCCTATTATAACGTATCACTAATTTTCCTGTTATCAAACCTATTTTTTTAACTTAGTATTTTTATATATAAGTATCACATTTTTCATATATTTTATATCTACGCCTATTACAAAGTATCACTTAGTTTTATATTATTAAATTTATAAACAACTTTAATGTGTATTGATCACTTTATTTCATTTATTATACGTCTACGCCGATTACAACGTACATATCACTTTAATTTCTATTATCATGTATAATTATAATAATATGTAAGTATTAATTTTCTTTCGTTTATTACATATCTACGCCTATTTCAACGTACCACTTTTTTTTCTATTTTCTAATTTATTTACAACTAAATATTTTTAAATGTAATTATCACCTTTTCTCATCTTTTATACATGTATGCTTATTAGAAAATCATTATCATTTATAACTATTATCATATATATATATATATATATATATATATATATATATATATATATATATATATATATATATATATATATATATATATATATATATATATATATATATATATATATATATATATATATATATATATATATATATATATATATATATATATATATATATATATATATATATATATATATATATATATATATATATATATATATATATATATATATATATATATATATATATATATATATATATATATATATTGCGAGGCAGTGGTTTTGGAGAGCCTGAACTATTACAGGATCCAACTCCACTGTCATCGTTCACCAGTAGCTCAGTGATAGAAAAGCAAAAGTCTCTGCTGTCATAACTAGTGCTTACAATGACTCTCAGGGGTTCTATCTCGTCATAAACTTGAATGAGACCAAATAAGAAATAAAATAATTTTATAAAAAAATATTATATTAATAATTAAGATCAAATTTAAAGAAATAGATTTGTTGCAAGGATTCTTGAGATAAAGTCAAAGTTTTTAAGAACAAATTAACATTTATTTTTAATATTAAGTATTGTACAAGTTTATTAGTTTCAATCTCATGAATGAATTTATTATAATTTAAATGAAAGATATGAAGACTAACTAAAATATTAAGGCTGTTAACTCTTAAATAATATAAGTAAAATTAAGAATGTAAATTACTTGAAAATATAAAATATCAAAAGATTTAAATCGTCAAAAGAGAATTCTCTTTATATTGGAATGTTAAATAAACCGAACTAATAATAAGTATGAGAATTGATATTAAGTTAATCACAAATTGATAATTCACCGATAGACAATCAATCATTCTACCTACGCTCGTCTCAATCTAAATCCTATTAAATGTTATAATTTATTAATTTCAAATACAACAAATAAAGAAATCCAGCATGAGTCAAGGACGTCATCATCACTCTTCATACGGTGAACTTTATACATCAAAATTCACCCCTTCAGAGATGAATGAAGTGTGAATGAGTTTTTAATATTCTGAAATCCATATTGTGGTAATCAATTAGTACAGAGTTTCTTCATAGTGAATGACATCATCATATGAACAATCCAAACTTCAATATCACGTCGAATCTTCTAAATATTTCCTTTTTGGATAGATTAACATGAAATCAATCCTCTCAATGTCATCCCTCAAGTAAATCCTCAGTTAAAATCCAAATTTATAATTTTCTTTTCACAGTCATCTTTAATAGAACTTTTCATAAGTTTTACTTCCCATGGTCACATTCTCGTCGATAAAAATTGATATACAATCAATATGAGTCGTCTCATGATAAATTTTAGATGTTCAAACAAGATGTCAAGTACCAATACAAAACATGAACAAAACAGGACGAAATAAACGTGGTACGTTAATCAAATTGACTTGAAAAGACGAAGGACAGGACAAGAAATATAAACGGGTGAGAATAATGGGAAATCTGACATTAGACTTTCCTATGAAAAGAAGAATGATTTACGTTTACAAACTGTATCAATTCACGATCTACCACAAATATTGAATGTAATAAAATATCGAAAGGACTTACCCATTTTCCCGTTTCACTATTTTTAATTAAATAACGTCACCCGCCATCTTATAAATGGCTGTGACTCGTTAACACAACAATTTTACTAAGAAAAAGCGCCTTTTCGGAATGACAATCCTATTTAAGCGGTCAAACGATAAATGTTGCTAGATTGCAAAATAACTCAGTGTGTCAGTTTTAAAAAAAAATATAAATTATTTAATTTTATCTAATTCCTAGCCAGTATTTATAACGTAACGTGACAATATATATATATATATATATATATATATATATATATATATATATATATATATATATATATATATATATATATATATATATATATATATATATATATATATATATATATATATATATATATATATATATATATATATATATATATATATATATATATATATATATATATATATATATATATATTATATATATATATATATATATATATATATATATATATATATATATATATATATATATATATATATATATATATATATATATATATATATATATATATATATATATATATATATATATATATATATATATATATATATATATATATATATATATATATATATATATATATATATATATATGTGATGGGATAGTTTTTCTGCATTAAACACATGCTTAGGTACATATGAAAGCGAATGCAACAGACAGAAGTATGTACTATGTAAGAACCACTATGTATAAGACATTTAATTGGTGAATGTTGCCATGGCGCAAAGTGATCACTTAAGCCAGCCGATGACAGGTCGTAAGCCCTGTAGGAATGTCTTGTGGTCTTCCTTGTCTTCATATTCAAATCTCTCTCCATCCCTCTATCTCTGCTTGAGATCTCTTCAAAGATACCTATGAGTACATACTTCTGTCTGTTGCATTCGCTTTCATATATATATATATATATATATATATATATATATATATATATATATATATATATATATATATATATATATATATATATATATATATATATATATATATATATATATATATATATATATATATATATATATATATATATATATATATATATATATATATATATATATATATATATATATATATATATATATATATATATATATATATATATATATATATATATATATATATATATATATATATATATATATATATATATATATATATATATATATATATATATATATATGTATATATATATATATATATATATATATATATATATATATATATATATATATATATATATATATATATATATATATATATATATATATAAATATATATATATATATATATTATATATATTTATATATATATATATATATATATATATATATATATATATATATATATATATATATATATATAGACTGAAAACAACTTTGTTTTGTAGAGCAACATATGAAAGAACATAAGTGCCCTTGGAATAATCCTAAATCATTAAACGGCGCAATATAAATCATTTAAAATTATCACTACTATACGTCTACGTCTCTTATAATGTATCACTTATATTTCTACTATCAAAATCATATATAACTTATAGATGTATTCAATATGTTATTATCACTTTTCTTTCATCTATTATACGTTAACGCATAATACGACAAAAGACTTTCAATTCTATTTACATATATAAATATATATATTTTTATATAATATGTAAACCCTTTTTTTGTCTAATTTACATGTATGCTCAATATAACACATTACATTTACAAATATATGTTATTACTATAATTAGTAAGTATGACTATGCATATCTTATACCTACAACTACGCCTATTACGACTTTTCTCTTATTTTTGTATTATCAAATTACATATTACTTAAATATTTCAATACATAATTAACACATATAAATAAATATTCATCACTTTTATTTCATCTATTAACGTCAACACTTTTTACAAAGTATCACATTTATTTCTACTATCAATGTACATAATTGATATATTATAATATATAATTACCACTTTTCTTTCATCTATTATTTCAAAATATCACATTTATTTATATTTTCGAATATAACTAAATATTATAATATGTAATAATCACGTTTCTCTCATCTTTTTTAGGTTTACATATTTTACAAAGTATCACTTTTCTTTCATCTAGTATATGTCTACGCATATAACAATGTTTCACTTATTTTTCTATTATAACATTAATATTTGTACAACTAAAAAATATTTTCATATGATACTGTCACTTTCCTTTCATCTATTATATGTATACGCCTATTACCATGTATCACTCTTATTTCATCTATTTCAAAATATCACATTTTATTTCTTTTTACAAATGTAACTAAATATTATTATATGTAATAATCACTTTTCTCTCATCTATTTTAGGTTCCCATATTTTACAAAGTATCACTTTTCTTTTTCTATTATGTATCTACGCATATTACAATGTATCACTATTTTTTCTATTATAACATTTATAAACAACTTCAATATTTTAATATGATACCATCACTTTCCTTTCATCCATTATACGTCTACGACTATTACAACGTATCACTTCTATTTCTACTATCAATATACATAACTGATATATTATAAAATGTAATTACCACATTTCTTAAATCTATTATACTTACACGCCTATTTTAAAATATCATATTTATTTCTATTTTCAAATATAACTAAATATTTATTATATATGTAATATTCACTTTTCCTCTCATATATTTTACAAAGTATCACTTTTATTTCATCTATTATACGTCTACGCCTATTTCAAAATATCTTATTTATTTGTATTTCCAAAGATAACAAAATATTGTAATATGTAATAATCACTTTTCTCTCATATTTTCTAGGTTTACATATTTTAAAAAGTATCACTTTTCTTTACGCCTATTACAATGTATCACTTATTTTTCTATTATCAAATTTATATACAACTTGTATATTTTAATAAATATTTATCACTTTTATTTCATCTATTAACGTCAACACTTTTTACAAGTATCATTTTTATTTCTACTATCAATATACATAACTGATATATAATAAAATGTAATAAGCACATATCTTTCATGTATTATACGTCTACGCCTATCTAAAATATCATATTTATTTCTATTTTCAAATATAACTTATTGTTTTAATATGTAATAATCACTTTTCCTCTCATCTATTTTAGGTCTACATATTTTACAAAGTACCTATCACTTTTATTCTTTGAACAAATATCACTATTATTATAAAATATAAGTATCACTTTTCTTTCATCTATTATATATCTACGCATATAACAATGAATCAATTATTTTTCTATTATTATATTTATGTACAACGTATATAAATCACAATTATTTTGTTATTTACAAAATAATTTAAACTATATTTAAATTGGTATACCCACAGACCGGCTGTGCCTTGTGGGATTTTCGTGTTCACGGTTGATTTATTTTTATTGATATTATGTTTATCAATGAAGTATGAAAAATACAAACATTTTGTGCATTACAATTAAAAAAAGTACTTACCACATAATATGTACACCAAACATTAAATATTACTTTTCTATCGTCTATATCTACGCAATATCACTTTTATTTAATTATCAAATATCATATTGTTGTAAAACAAAAGTATCACTTTTCTTTTATCTATTATACATCTATGCCTATTACAGCATATCACTTTTATTTCTCTTACCAAATATAACTAAATATTATAATGTATAAGTATCATTTTTCTTTCCGCTAATATACGTCGACACCTATAACAACGCATCACTTTTATTTCTCAAATGTCTAAGTATCACTTAATTTTCATCTATGTATCACTTTTATGTGTATTATAAAATAATAATGTATCACTTTAATTTCTATTATCAAATAAAAATAAATATTATAGTATGTTAGTATCAAAATTCTTTCATCTTTCATACAACTACGCATATTACAACATATCACTTTTATTTATATTAAATAATATAATTAAATATCTTTTTTTCATCGATTATACGGCTTCGTCTATTTTAACATATAACTTTTATTTAGGATATCATGTAAATATTATTATATGTAAGTATAACTTTTCTTTCATATATTATACGTCTTAGCTTATTACAACGTTCACTTTTATTTCTATTATCAAATATATCTTAATTATATCAATTTTTTCCGTTTATTATATATCTACGCCTATTATGTACAACGTATCACTTTATTTTTATTATAAACATCATATGTCAATGATGTTTTTCATCATACATATACACTTTTTCATCATACATATATTTTTTATTACTTTTATTTAATTTTTCTTACTATTTATTTTACTCCTACTCTCTATTTTACTCTTACTACCTATTTAACTATTACTCCCTATTTTAATCTTACTACCTATTTTTAGTATTTTACTCTTCCTGCCTATTTTACTCTTACTATCTATTTTACTCTTCCTGCCTGTTTTACTCTTACTATCTATTTTACTTTTACTACCTATGATATTCTTCCTACCTATTATACTCTTAGTATCTATTTGGCTCTCACTATCTATTTTACTCTTCCTGCTTATTTTACTCTAACTATCTGTTTTACTCTTACTACCAATGATACTCTTCCTGCCTTTTTTACAGATACTACCTATTTTACTTTTACTATGTATTTTACGCTGACTACCTATTTTACTCATACAACCTTTTTTACTGTTGCAACCTATTTTACTTTTACTATCTATTCTACTCTTACTATTTTACTTTGACTACCTATTTTACACATTCAAACTTTTTATTCTTGTTACCTATTTTACTTTACTACCTATTCTACTCTTACTATCTATTCTACTCTTCCTACCTATTTTACTCTGACTACTTATTCTACTCTTCCTACCTATTTTACTCTGACTACCCATTGACTACACTGATTTCACTAGTACAACCTTTTTCAACTACAACTCGTACAAACTCTTGCAGTCTATTTTACTTATACTACGTATTCTACTACTTCTACCTATTTTACTCTTTCAACCTTATTTAATCTACCTATTTTGAAAATTAAATACTTCATATTTTTTAAACCTATTACATTTTTTTAATCGTATGCACATTGTACCTTTTTCGTCTAATTTATTAAATGAAAACCTTACTCTCATTATATTATTTAAATAATGATATCATTTATTATTTTATATCTTTTTTATTATAATGATGAGATAAATATATTACTTTTAATTTTTTGTCTTTTTGTTTTCAATGATATATTATGTATTTATTATTATTTATTTTATTGAAATTATCTATGTATTCCTTTCTTTTTTCCTTGCAATTATCAAATACATCAATATCTCATTTCACTCTACTATAGAATTCTTAAGTATATTAATTTTATTGATCAAGAATGGAAGTAAGTATCTATATTATTTATCTTCATCGAAATTACCAAATAAATATCTTACTTTATTTTACCATGTATCTATATCTAACACAACATGCCACGACTCATTGAAATTATCAAATAAACATATTTCATTTTATTACCATGTATCTAAACCCAACATAACATGCCACATTTCATTGAAATTATCAAAAAAAAAAAACATTTTACTTTTTATGACCGTGTATCTATACCTAACACAATATGCCACGACTCATTGTAGTTATCAAATTAACATTTTATTTTTTATTACTTTATATCAATATAGTTGAAATTACCAAATTAATATGTAACTTTTTATTACCGTGTATCTATACCTAACACAACATGTCACGTTTGATTGAAATTACCAAATAAACAAATATCATTTTCTTACCATGTATCTATACTCAACATAACATGCCACGTTTCATTGAAATTATCAATAAACATCATATTTTTTATTACTTTGTATCTGTATCTAACACAACATGCCACGTTTTATTGAAATTACCAAATAAACATCTTTCATTTTATTACCATGTATCTACATATACCCAACATAACATGCAACGTTTCATTGAAATTATCAAATAAACACCTTATATATTTTTTTATTATCATGTACCTATCTATATACTTAACACAACATGACACATTTCATTAAAATCATCAAATAAATGTAACTATAACTCATAACATAGTATTTAAAAATAAATTTATTCTACTAAGTATCTTTTATATTAATTTACTTATTCATAGCAATTATAAAATAAATACATTTTTATTAACCAGTATCTACTGTAAACTATATAATATGTATTACTATTATTAGTAATCCTATAAATATGTATTCGTTTATCAAGTATTTTATTTTAATTTTATTTTATGTATTTATATGATTTAGTATGTATATATTCCGCCATTTATATTTCAATTATCTATTAAATATATTTCTTTCACTTAATTGTTATAAAATAATTATCGATCATCCTTCATATATTATGTACGTTTTATCACGTATCAAAACATTTTTTCGAGTTATTTCGTTTATTCCATATCTAACCTGTATATAAAGTTTATTTAAACGAATTAATATATCAATTATAAATATAAATTATTATTTAATTATCTTTATTTGCTCTTTATTTTCTCTTCATTCTTATACATGAGTATATTAAACTTTGCTTAGCATCTTGCTAATGACGAGCAAGCTGTATCATCTCAATTTTAACTTACCAAATAATATGAAGAATTTTTATGTGTCATTTTTACCATCAAATTTTTTAATTTGACTTGTATTCTTACAAACATGCATACATACCATCATGCCTTGTCCCTTACGGGGTAGATAGAGATAACTGCTCGGTACACTTTTATATATTGACACACATTCATCGCCTCGTCAACATTCATACGTCATCTTATACATTTTCACGCTTCTGACATTTCCGTCTTTCAGAAAATCGTTCACATGGTCGTGCCATTTCTTTCTTGGGCGCATACGACGTCCTATTTCATTCCTGTCAGCTTTGTATATTTTCTTCGTCAGGCGTTCCTCATTAATTCTTTGCATGTGGCCAAACCATCTCAAAGTGTTAGCTTTCATTATTTTAATTTCATCTTTCTTCATCTTACATTCTTTTCCTGTATCCTCATTTCATACCCTGCCATACATCGTTCTAATACAAATTCTTAGTGATCTCTTTTCAACTGCATTTATTCTGCTTTCGTGTGACTTCTGCCATGTCCAAGTTTCACTTGCATACGTCAAGGTTGGCACTATGATTGCGTTATAAATGGGAACTTTGGCATCCTTTGATATGTTGAGATCATTCATAACTAGTCTATATATATATATATATATATATATATATATATATATATATATATATATATATATATATATATATATATATATATATATATATATATATATATATATATATATATATATATATATATATATATATATATATATATATATATATATATATATATATATATATATATATATATATATATATATATATATATATATATATATATATATATATATATATATATATATATATATATATATATATATATATATATATATATATATATATATATATATATATGCTCCATTCACTCTGTTTCCTGCCATAACTCTTCTTTCGATATCCTTATCAGGCCTATCATTTCGTTAGAACATGCTTTCCAGATAAATATACCCCTCGAATTGTATTCTTCAATATTATTTTTTACATATTCTTTATTACCATCTTAAATACTCTCTATGAATATTATAAAGAAATTAACTAAGTATCAACTTCATTTCTACAATAAACGAGTGAGTTGTGGCCAACTTTATACTCCTCACAACCAAGTCAGACCACAAAGTACTCATATTTTGTATGGACTTAAAATTTAAAATTTGATATTTTTATTTTCAAATTGGCAAAAAAGGACACATCACTTTCATTAAATGGCATTGAAGAATTATCAAGTTTTCTTAATAAAATATTTAAATTAAAAATAATGAAACAAACCCATTTCATGAAAATGCTGAATATATATTTCATACGAAATTTGAATACTTCATAGAAGGACCTGTTAGTGAAGAGTTTAGCGTTGGCCACAACCCACTCGTTTTACTATCAAGTTATATTGTTATATACCTACCTATTATCATGTATGGAATCTTATCATTTACATTTTTATATCAATTTTAAATGTATATCTTCATATTTTTGCTTCTCTATATCCTTCATATTCTGATTTTTATAAAATAATCTTTTATTTGCACTTTTAATCGTTTCTTTATCTTAAATTAAAAAAACTTCCTTATTTGTCACGCAGGTATGTTTCATATTAAATGATTTTATTATGAAATAGATAAATATAAAATAATAAAATTTTGATCATAATACATAATAATAAAACACACAGTTTCAATCCACAATGTGTATAATATTTAAAGTGCTTTCGCTATAATCTGAAAGGCACAATTTATAGTACCTAAAAAACTCAAATAAAAATTATGAATTGATAAAAAATGGGCGTGTGTAAAGGCGTGAAGGAGAGGGGAGTCGAGAAATACAGTACCCCCTATTTAGTAACAATTGTAACTAAAATAGGAACTTTTTTAACAGATTTTTAATTATCTCAATAGAGACGAAGTTGGAATATTTATTGTAGGAGATACCGGGAAATCAAGGCACCTACAGAGCTTACGACCTGTCATCGGCTGGTTTACGTGATCACTTTATGCGCTTGCGCAACGTTCACCAATTATGCCTTTTTTAATGAGATCCCTATCAATTCAATTTTGAAAGTTCTGTATATTGTAACACTGAAATTCTTTTCGCTTGAAAATAAGGAATTTTTACTACAGCCATCTATGGGTGAAATTATCAACAACAATCTTATTATTATTTTTTATTTATTTTTGTTGTAACGCCATCTATTGAGAGAATTGTTTTGAAAAAAAAAAAAACGTGACGTAAACATGGCGATATATTATTCCTATATACCTAGTCCTCTCATTAAGCTCGATGAAACTTTTGGGGGTGTATTTTAATTTATTTACTTTAATTAAGAAGAGATTGTATTGCAAAGGTGCATGTTCAAAGGGATTCTATTTTATTCAAACATATACCTCCAAGTATGATATTGCTTAATATGTCAGTTAATTAAATAATGATAATATATATAATTTTATTGTGATGAAGGGTTTCAATCAAAGAACTACTTACATGATCAACACTGGTTTATTCTTAACATTTGAAAATACATACATACCATCACGCCATGTCCCTTACGGGGTAGGCAGAGAGAACCGAACGCCATATCTTTCTATCCTACAATATAAAAAAAACAACTTGATAAATTTGTGATGTCGTGGGTCGGAACTAATGGATAAAAATTAAACGCGACTCTAGTCCATTCAACGATCAACACACGAATAAAGATTTGTAGGTTTGTATCAGCGATGAATTTCTCATGGATCCCATGGTCGTATCTCGACCAAATAGAAATGGGACCAATCTGAAGATACTCCCTTTCTAATGAAAAAATAAGAATCATCGAAATCGGTCTAGGTGATTAAAAGAAATCGCTGAACATCTATAAAAAAGTTCACGTCAAATTGATAACCTCATCCGAATTGGAAATGGATCGAAAATTTTAGAAACACAACTTAACAACTTAATAAATAAAAGTCCTGAGTGAATAATACTTTATTCCTTATCAATATTCGCAGGCCATCTTATCATTCGTACTAGGTATACTCTTTAATCATTCGCAAAATTCAATCCTTGAATAAAATCAACAGATTAATTTGAAGTGTTTATTCAATATACAAATCCGATGGAAAAGATATTTTATTTAAATCTTGAACTTGGAACCGTATTTTATCTGTTATAATTTTCTTTATCACCTGTCTATCGTCTATTTTCTTCCATTTTAATATTTTACTCGTGTATTCTAAAACTGTTACAAACGGGGGTGTTTTTATTCTCCTCCATAACAGTCCGAGACCGTTTTCGACTAATCATATTTTAATGGCTGGTATTTTGATATCTTCTTTCTTATTTAATATAGGTATGAAAAAGGTAAGTCTGGAACCTGGGAGTGGTTTCGTTAGCCAGTGTGCATCCTCGATCCTTATAGGTGAAAATCGTAGATTGGCTACGTTGACTTAATGTATAAATATGTCAATGCGCGCGCAATTGATATGATATTGAATATTTAATAGATGCTCTTTGAGCGAAACGCGTCAGTGGTCAACATTTTAAATTAGTGGAAAAAAATTATTATAAAATTACTTATTTTTTTAAGTAATTTTATAATATTGATATCATATTGGATTTTCGTCTATCACGAAAAGCTCAGAATTAATCAGATTGACCCATATACGAAAAAATGTACAAATCATTCTATTTATAATTAAAATGAGTTTTTACTCCTCACTAACCCAAGGGGATATAGTGGGAAGTTATGATTTCGAAGGATTTTTTTTATTGCAGATTATCAACCAGTATCATGCTGAGATTGTATTCTGAAAGTTTCATCACAATGTATCTGTGTGTGTGCTATGTGATGTGAGGTATGTACGGCGTATTTATTTTACTTTATCAATAATTATAGACTAAGGTATTCTTTCGATTCTTTTAAATTTTTGCAAATATGTATATCTAATACTCGCTTAAACCCCATTAGATTTTGATGGATATCTGAATAGTGCTTCTCAATTTTTTTAAACGTCAAATATTTTAAAGTGACCCCAAATGCAAAGGAAACTTAAAATTCGAAATTTTTATTTTCAAATTGGTAAAAAGACATATTTTTCATAAAATGGCATTGAAGAAATATCAAATTTTCATAATAAAATATTTAAATAAAAAAATAATAATTAAACAAACTCATTTCATGAATATGCTGAAAAATTTCCATTTCAATAGTGAGTATAGTGTTGGCCACAACCCATCCGATTTTTTTTGTTGTTTTTTTTAGGTTGTTTTTATTGGATAGTAAGAACAGTTTCGAGCTTCTGATCATCTTCAGTAACAACTTACTAGAGTACCTAATAAGTTGTTTCGGAGGATGAGGGGAAGGTCGTAAACTTTGTAACAATCAATTTATAAGTTTTGTTTTTCAATCTATGTCTTCTTCTTCTACTACTTCTACTTCTTCTTCGCCCTCGCCTTTGACCCATTTTCTTGGGGTCGGCTCTCCTTATTCTGTTTCGCCAAACTTGCCTGTCCTGTGTCAGATCAGGATTCAGCTCCCTCTCGCAGATGCTTCTTGATGCTCGACAGCCATGTGGCTGGTGGTCTGCCTGGTCTTCTCGCTGGAGTCTCGATGCCCAAGGCTTTATTTATCATATTGTCCGTCGGTCGTCTCAAAATGTGGCCATACCATCTCAGCCTGCTTTCGACTATTTTTTCGTCTATTGGGGCCACTTTGAAACTACCGCGATCAATATTATAATAAAATTAATATTACTGCAATATTCATGAAAATTAATAAACAAACATTTGATTTTATTGTATGAAACAATAATGAAACCTAAAATACCAAATAAGAAGTACAATTTCTTGCGCCTAGTTTAAACAAAAAAATGTACTATTTAAAAATTGTATATATTTGGTATATGAGGCTTAGAATAGTTCTTCCACTATTCCGTAAGAGCCGGGTAATCGAAAATACGACAGGCAACAATAACATCTAGCAATGAGGTTCGATCACTGCTCATTCTGAATGTAGTGCCTTTTTAGATGGAAAAAACACTGGTGCGTGGTGACACACGCATGTGTCGTGGTTTATTTTATAATGACATGCCGTGATAGTATGAATGAATGAATGAACGGAATGAACAGTCTACAGAACTTCCGAAATGCAGAAGTCCGAAATGCCGAGCATAAAATTTAAGCGGTCTTGATTTATGTACCAATACTTTCTTCTTCTTCTTCTACTTCAGCCTGTTTTCATCCATTCTTGGATATAGGCCTCCCCCTTGATCCTCCACAACTACCTGTCTTGGGCACACTGCATCCATCTCCCTCCGGCACATTTCTTGATGTCATCAGACCACCTAGCCTGGAGTCTGCCGACACCTCTTCGGCTTGTTCTCGGTCGCCATTCTACGATCTTTTTGGTCCATCGTGAATCCTGGAATCTGGCAATATGCCCAGCCCAGCTCCACTTAAGACCAGCGACCCTTTCCGCTACATCGGCTACTTTGGTTCTTTGTCTTATCATAACATTCTGAATTCTGTCCCTTATTGAAATACCCAGCAACTTTCTCTCCATAGCTCTCTGTGTCACTAACAGCTTGTGCATTATTCTTTTTGTTAGGATACTTTATAACACCGATACTTTATCTTCCTATTTATAGTCATCTATAATTTGGGATTACAATTAAAATATGTAGGTAGGTAATATTTTTTCTCTTTTATTTTATTTCATGGAGATTTAAGATGACCTTTACAGGACACGACATGAAAAGAAATACCCATCTTCATCTTCCGGTGCCATGTCAGGAACCCCCGACGTCGGCTATCACTCTGGCAAATCCCTCTCTGTCCTGTGCTGCCCGGAATATCTGTTCCACGGTCCTGAAGCCGGTCCATTCCATAATTTTGCGCAGCCAGGACATCTGTCTCCTTCCAGTCCCTCGGCGACCTTCTATCTTGCCCTTCAGTATTAGTTGGAGCAGGTGATACTTCTCTCCCCTCATTATGTGACCCAGATATGTGATCTTGCGGACCTTTATTGTGGACAAGAGTTTCCTGGTTGTTCTGGCTCGGCTTAAGACTTCTGAGTTCGTAACCAGATCTGTCCAAGGGATTTTGAGCATTCTGCGATACAACCACATCTCAAAAGCTTCCAGCCTGTTCATGGTGTTAACCTTCAATGTCCAATACCCATAAATAAATAAAACTATAATACCCATAAATAAATAAAACTATAATTAGTTAAAAACGAAAATATTTTTGTTGATAAAGAATGAATATTATCTCCTTTTTACTTGTGCATTCATACATTCCCTAAATTATGCAAATTCAATGCCCTTGAGGTGCGAAATTCAAGAAAACGGCGCTGTATATACTATCCAAATTATATTTTATTATATGCTTATGCTTAAGGTGAACTAAATCAGTCGATTTAATCACAACCGATTATTAATTTGTTCGTATAAGCTATTTTATACGACCGGTTTGAAAGCAACTGCTTCTTCCTCAGGGCGGGCGAACAACAATAATTATTACTCGTATAACATATTTTTTTTGTTCTCAGTGAACGTAATAGTTTTATTATTTTAGATTTTCTTGGCTATTTTACATACAAAATGTACTTTATCTTTACATCTGTAAAAAATATATATAATTCACAACTGATTAGATACAAACCTATCATATTATTGTTTTTGTACTATTTTTTATATATTCTTTAAAATAATAATCGCATGGCAACCAACTAAAATTATTCAATAAAAAAAATAATTATTTTGCAATCTATTTATTTATTTTGTATTACGTGTTTCGTTATCAGACAAATAATAATAGGACCTGCCTTCGATATTCGTCCATCGTGTCGAAAATGTGTTTATATCGAGTTCCCTGATTAATCGGAATAATTTATCATTTGATATGTTGATTTTTATCACTCCCCCCCAACGCTTGGAGGTATGTCATCTAATTTGGTTTCAATCTTGGAAATTGGTTGGCAGCAAAGAGAATGCATCTCTTCCTCAACTCCGCTCGATCTTCAGAGACTATCCTCAACTGTGTGTAGGTTGAGGATAGTCTCTGAAGATCGAGCGGACCCTCTGACAGTTTTTCCCTCAACCGTAAGACGACGTTTTTTGACGTTTAAGTATACATAAAAAATACAGCAATATTTCTATCTTCTGTTTTCTATATTTTTATTTTGTATATTGTGAAAAAATACTTTTATTTTATATTTTTTTAATACTTTCTTTTCTATTCTTTCTGTTTTCTGTATTCTTTGTTTTTTGTGGTATGTGCGTGCTGCGTGCTATGTACGGCGTGTTTTTTTTTTACTTATCGATTATAGACTAAAGTACGCATTCGATTTTTTTCAAATTTTGCAAATATGTATATCTAATACTCGCTTAGACCCCATTAGATTTTGATGGATATCTGAATAGTGCTTCACAATTTATTTAACTGTCAAATATTTCAAAGTGACCCCAAAAACGGGAAACTTATAATTTGATTTTTTTTTATTTCCAAATTGGTAAAAAACCACATCACTTTAATAAAATGGCATCGAAGAAATATCAAGTTTTCGTAATAAAATAATAAAATATTGTAAATGTTGAAAATATTCCATACAAATTTTCTTCCTTGTGGAGTGAGGAGTAGGTATAGCGTTGGCCACAACCCACTCATTTTTATAATAAATTAATTAAAACTATGAAAAAATCATATTTAATTTTACGTTCTACTTAAATTTTTCGCAAACGCGCATTATTATACCTGCATACATATTTACCTTAATGTCTTTCGGGTATTTTATTTTTTCTTAGAATTGCCCCCTTCCATATCTATTGTTGTTATCCTCTTTGTGAATCTATATATGGATGGTCTTCATCATTATTGTTCACCATTCTGACGATGCTCATAAAAGAGGGATACGGGTGAATGGGTGTCGCGTTTGCGAAAAATTTAAGTAGAACGTAAAATTAAATATAATTTTTTCATAGTTTTAATTGATTATGGAGTTCTACCATGAAGTGACAGTGTCTAATATTGAAAAAATCATTTTTATAATATTCTTAATACTCGAAAATATGCATTACACATAATCTGTATTGGTCATAAATGAAACAGTAAGGAGAAAAATTAAAAAACGTCTGATTTTTAATATATTTTTAAAAATCAATAGGAAATACGATGATTCAACATAATATTACCATCATGGCCGACGCTGCTATAATATAATGAAAATATATTTAAAAAAATAACAAGTTAGGTTGTATAGGTTCCAACTGTGCGGAAAGTAGGACAAATCAGCCATTACCGACCGGTCTGTTATAAGCATCTCACTTTCTCTCATTCGTTGCGTAACCATCCATCCGAATGGTTTTTGGTAATATTTAATTCCACGGGCCAGTTTCGATCAGATTCACTACTCCACTATGGTTACCTATCAACGGCAACAAATAAACGAAAAACAGCAACCGATCAGACAACGAAACAAAACAAACTCCCGCAAGCCGATTGACCGTGAACAATTGACCGTAGCCGATTGACCGTGGACAATTGACCGTACGCCCTTTTTACCGAACGGACAATTGACCGCCGTGGTTGGTAACTGTAGTTGGTAAGCCGTTTGTACCGTATGTACGGGCGTCCTGGGTTCGATTCCCAGCAGAGGAGAAATTTATTTAAATTTATTTCTCACGCAATTCTTGCTTCTCTGGGCTGGAGACACTGGTTAGTTGGAAGAAATTGCCGTATGGCAATAAACTCGCCACTTGCGCAGGGTGCAAAAAAGTGTTTATTAATATTATTCGTATTTTTTTTACATAAATTTCTCAACGGGTATCATGTAGAGAGTGCACACTATGAGGTTCGTCGTGATGTATTTATATGTATGGCGAACGCCGTATCAATTTTACACCTAATTCTCAAAAAGTAATTTTCTATTATTTTTATTCATTAGTTAACTGACAGGTACTATGTCAAATATTAATTTAACACGAATCAAATAACAAGTTGCCACATTCTAGAGCTACTTTATAAATCGTCTCACAGTTTCAGACTGAATAAACAATTAAAAACTGTGTCTCCACCAGGAATCGAACCCGGGACCTATGGATCAGCAGTCAGATATCTTACCAACTGAGCCCGTAAGGCCGACTATCAATACATTATATTTTTTAAATAAATTTAATTTATCATTTTTCTTATTTTTCTATTAGTAAAATTGTATTTTATTAATTTTTTACCTGATGCTTTTAGCTTGAATATTATGTATACCTATAATAAATATATACATAACACATATTCTATTTCTTTATGTTTTTGTATAATTTTGCTTTCTCTATCTGCTTTATTTTCAAAAATTAACCTTTCACTCATTCGATATATTATCAGTATATAATATACATTGGTTTTTATGTAATTAATATTTTTTCCTGATAACTCTTTTGGTCAGTTATAATTTTATTTTATTTTTATTTGTTGGTAAATTCTCAGAATATATTATTACATAACATTGTGTACATTATCCTTTAAATATAAATTCATTCCAATAACGAATAGGCATGATGACTAATTTTGAAAAACTATCTCACGATGTTTTTACGCATTCACTGTTTTCAAATATATATACATTTCTACATAAAATTAAGGTTTAGTAGCAAAAATCGCCATTTTAAAATCAAATTTGACATTTACGCCAAAAAAAGCTTGTAGTATCATGGCGGCTGCCGACCCTGACGGTGACGTCATGGTATCGTAAACTGCATATCACTACTATATGTAATATATGTGTTCTAAGACGATTTGTGTATTTATAATCAATTCAAAAGTGCATAAGTGTTGTGCGGTCCCTAAATGTACAAACACGACGAAAAAAACACCTACTGAGGTATTTGTTTTCGTCCCACGCGAAAAAAAAGAGAAATAAGTGATTAAATTTCGCACGGCGAGACACAAGTGAATTTTATTAAGTACGCGTTTACAATGAAGTACAGTATTTGTTCCCCCACTTTTAGCTCTCAATAATATAATATTTACCATTATTTAGGCAATAAGCATATAAAGAACTTCATTAATGTCCAAACGTCAAAATAGGCCATCATAAGTTTCCCGCGTATGTTTTTAGCTTATGAACACATAATGTAGAGAGAAGAAGGAGCATATTTTATCGATTTTCGAGATGTAAGTTGTATTTTAATTACAGATAAATAAAGTACTTATATGTACTTATTATTAAGTTTTTACGTTTCGAAATTCTGATGAACAAAAGTCTTTGTTCGACGCAAAGAAATATCCGACCATCAAAAGTTCCATTCTAGTTAAGAGTAGTTAAGACAGGCAGAAAAATAACTACTATGGCTGCTATTGCTAAAAATAACGATAGCAGATAAATATAGCTTGTTATGAACACAATACAAATAACGAGCGCTATGTAATAATTCGTATGCTGCTAAAATTGTAACGATGTTTTAAAACGCATGCTTCGCGTAATCGCCGTCGTTTCGCAAATCGCTTCATTGCATGAAAAAAATATAGCTTGCTAGTTTAGTTTGGCAGTGACCAGCATCATAACATGTCGAACGTTCGTCAGCTCACCATCGCGTGACAAAATTGTAGAATACTAAAACTAAATTAGTTTACCATACGTTGCGAGCGTTCATTATTTATTTATTTATTCAATAAAAACTAAGTTACATACAAAATACAATTAACATAGGCCCGATATTACAGTCGGCCCTCAACTCATTGAGTTTGCCAAACTCAAGATTAATGTTAAGGGGAGATTGAATCCATTTCCGTATTACAGTGCAATATGACATGTCAGTTACTAAATCTTCAATTATAGACATATTTCACTTTTTCTGTGGTTATTATCTGTCAAATTTAAATAACCTCAAATAATACGAAATACAAAACGGGACGCTACGACTTTAAATACCATTGTTTTATTATCCAACATGGTAAATTTAATTTTTTTCACCAAAATAATGCTTTTAAATGCCCGTGTTCGTTTCAATACGGCTGTCAGTTTGTTTTGTTGTGTGGCGCCACCTTCGATACAACACTGAAACTACACACGTTGCCTAACGCCTCTAGTGATAGAAACTGAAACTACACGAGTTGCCTAGCAAATGACAGTTGACTCACAGTTAAGTACTTAATCTGCCAGAAACGTTGAGTTAAATATTTGTCGTTTTAGTGACGTATTTGAGGGAAGATTAGGTCTAAACGGACACTGTAATACGCTATATTTTTGTAAAACTTGAGTTTAGCTCTTAAACTGACACTGTAATACCGGCCCATAGTGTCCCCCGATAGGTAGGCGAGTATCTAGGTAAATTGAAACTATTTGCTTTGATGAATACTTGTTCCATTTATATTTAATTTGTTTTAGTTTTAAGTATCTAATTAAAATATTAATATATCGATAACACCAAAATAAACATAGTCCAGACCGACAATTAATGCGTATATTGTATTGAAGACTATCAGAAGAATTGACGCGACCATACTATGACGTCGTGCGCTCTGATTGTTTTTTCTCATAAAATGGCGGACTAACACATTTTGTATTTTTATATTTATAATATTATTATTCACTCCTATAAATTAAAAAAAAAACATTTTTTAAATCTTTATAACTTATTTTATTTTTTAAAATCATAATTTCAATGATTTTTTTCTTACAGTCATCACACCTATTACATATTTTAATATATTAATCATAATATGTATATGAATCATAACAGTTATCCCATATGTATATTAGATTCATCATAATACATTGTGTATTTCCATTTCAACCTCATGTAACACTGTACAACTCCCACAAACAATATAATTACATCATTTTATTTTATAATCAAGCAATGAAAGCCACCAAGTTATTTATTTCTGAAACGTTAAATATTCTCCACCACGTTACAATACTCGGTGCGTGTTATAACAGATGCGTCAACGATTCAATAGAGCGGATAGCGATATTATTTGGTTTATTGTCCCAAATAAACCAAATAAATCAATAAATAAAAATAGCATGTTAAAAATAAGCAGCATATTCCATATAGCTTGTTATGAAAAAAATAGCCATTTCGAACAACACAACAGTTGACAGTAACAAACACAATTGACAGTGACAATATGGTGACGTCATGCGCTCTGATTGGTGTTTCACATAAAATGGCGGACAAACATATTTTGTATTTTTATTTTAATAATATTAATATTATTCGCTCTTTTAAAATGAAAATAAATATATTTTTTCAAATCTTTATAACATATTTTATCTAATAAAATCATAATTTCAATGATTTTTTCTTACTGTCATCACGCCTATTAGCACGTGAAATATTACATATCTAATGCCTGGTACAAAAAAATATTTACAAATAAAATAACACGAATTAACACGTGAAATATTACATATTATCTAATGCCTGGTACAAATAATATTAAGAAATAAAATAATACGAATTAACACGTGAAATATTAATTATCTAATGCCTGGTACAAGAAATATTAACAAATAAAATAACACGAATTAACACGTGAAATATTGCATATCTAATGCCTGGTACAAAAAATATTTACAAATAAAATAACACGAATTAACACGTGAAATATTACATATTATCTAATGCCTGGTACAAATAATATCAACAAATAAAATAACACGAATTAACACGTGAAATATTAATTATCTAATGCCTGGTACAAGAAATATTAACAAATAAAATAACACGAATTAACACGTGAAATATTGCATATCTAATGCCTGGTACAAAAAAATATTTACAAATAAAATAACACGAATTAACACGTGAAATATTAATTATCTAATGCCTGATACAAGAAATATTAACAAATAAAAAACACGAATTAACACGTGAAATATTGCATATCTAATGCCTGGTACAAAAAAATATTAACAAATAAAATAAACAAAACTAAAGTGATGTCGAGGAAATAACAACAAATTAATTAAACAATAAAATAACCGAGATGAAAAATACATAAAACTATTATACATAAAACAAATCATAACAAGTAGAAACACTAAAAACTTACGTAAGGAATTTCGTAATGTATAAAAGATATGTAAAAAAAAATCTTAAAAAGTTAATATACAATTATCCTATCATGGACTTCGCTGAAAATCTGTTTGATTCTATTATATTTCATATATTTCATAAAGATTTCAATCGTAATTTTGCGATAACTACACAAAAAATAAAATATATTAATTTATACGTTACTATTTCATGTATATGTTAATTTTGAGCCTAGACCTAACAAGAACTTTCCTTCGTTACACCCGGTCCACCGTCCGCACCTCCCAAAAGTTACACCGATCGCTTTTAAGTCCTTTTCTAAACCATCCATCCACCTTGATTTGGGTCTTCCCAAGTTTCGCCTCCCATCTGGTCGTGTGTTGAGAATCTTCTTCGGGACTCGGTTCTCTTCCATGCGCTGGAGATATCCCAAGCATGTAAGGCCATCTAAATGTTTATGAATGTCGTATAAAAAATATCCATTTTTTTTCTCATTGGTTTTATAAACGAATTTCACATAATATTATTTATTGAATAGTGGGTGGTTTTCTTACAAACAAATCAATTATGTACTAAATGATTCAATATATATTTTTTAATTTGAATGTTTTTCTAGGACATCAAAATTAAATAATAATAATTCATTTTAATAACGATAAATTATTTATTAACAAAGGCTCAATCAGAAACAAAAAATAATCTACAATGAAAATAATATACGTATGATTAATAAAAATTTAAATAATATATATTAAAATATCAATCAGCTGTGGGGCACCGACTGTAAATAGTGCTTCCACTCATTTCTTTCCTTGTTTTCGAGTGTCCCATAATAGCCGGGTAATCGTAAATACAACAGGCAACAATAACACCTAAAATAGTTCAGCAATAAGGTTCACCACCCATTCTGAGTGTGTTGCCTTTTTAGGTGAGACTAGACTAGTGTGTGGGGATACACGCAGCATGAGTAGTTGTGCTTCCTTAAAATGCGATGCACACCTGCACACCTGTCGCTGGTTACCCCACATTGTGGTATATGCCACGATGGTATAAATGAATGAATGAAAAAAATATACTATTAAATTAAAATGTATTCACTGCTAATATTCTATTGTCATTTTCTTTTATTTTGTTAAATAAATAATATTAAAATAATCTAATTAAAATAAAAAATAAATCTAATTAAAATAATAAAAAAATACTAAAAATTTATTATGTCATAAATCGAACAAAGTATACTTTTTTACATTATTATTCAATGAGCGAGACTAGACCTAGATTCAGGAGTGCTATAAAATTCTGGTAACATCCACAGACTGTTACAGTATGGCGAAAGCGATTAGAGCGTTACAAATTAGCATCGATTCCGATTGTGTAATTCGATTCTTGAATTTCACACCAAATTAATCCATTATTATTATACTCTGTTTAAATTAACAAAAAACAATTGAAATAAATAAAAAAAAAATATTCGATGATATCGAATAAAGTAATTAAAAGTACTTTAAATTAAAATCTTGTTAATAATAGGGGCTCCGTGATAGTTTGGTAAAACAAACAGTTTAAAAATTTGCATACAAGTTACATTTACACAAAAAATGGATTTTTTTTCCTGTCGAGAATCAAGTATTTTTTTTTCATTTTTTTATCATTTCAATAGAGACGAAGTTAGAATATTATAGAAGAACCGGTTTGGATCGTATTTGCAACTATAAAAATATTCGAAAAAATAATTATTATTTAGTTTTCGATTAAGTTAGGTTAGCAATGAATTACAGTTCCATTTTTAATTGAGTAATACTGAAAAAATTCTCTATTTCGGTAAATTAACGCATTGAAAAAAATGTGAAAATACAATGGTTGACCCATATAATTAACAAGTTGATTTCTTCTCATATTGATTTCTTTTTAGTGTATTGTATTTCTGTTATTTTTTTTGTTTTTGCACATATGTAATGTTGTCATAATTTGAAATCTGGTTGGTCGGAAGAAATTGCCTAATGACAATATATATTATTTTTTTTTTTTACGAAAAAGATAAATAAATAAATAATGAATCAATTTATTTACTCTGCCATCAATTTATTTGTTTTTTTTTGCTATATTTGTTTATAAAGAACATCATTTAGTTTTCCTATCATTGCTATGAACTGTTCCTATATGCTATCTTCTATGTTTTTTTTTTACTTTTCTTCTGATATCTTTGTTTTTGTAATGTGATTAACTTATTGCCATAGTACACACTGTTTTATATATTTAACATTAACTCTGGTTGTTTGGAAAAAGATTGCCGTTATGAAATAATTCCGCCAGTGTAATAATTATATGTACAGAAAACAAAATAAATAAATAAATAAAATGTATATCTACAGTTAATTTACAATGTGACAGTTATAGAGAACAGATTTTTGTTTTTAATGACTTTATATTCATTAGTATAATTGTATTGTGAAACCATTTTGTATTTGAATTTATTATATTAATATTTTTTACGTCACCTCCTAAGTTGTGGCAACTTGTTATTGGGTGCGTGTAAAATAAATACATGTTTGATTTAATATCTGTTTGTTACACGAGACACAATACAAAATAAAAAAAACAAATAGAGTATATAATTTTCAACCCTTTAATATTTTATCTTTATAAATGGGAATATTAAAAATATTCTTAAAGAAATAAAAAAAACAACAAAGAATGTTACAAAATTCTCTCTTCGTCTATTTTATGTTATTTTTATGGCAAATTTTTTAACTGACTTATTTTTACAAAATTGTTTTTGTGGAACTATATTTTATTTATACCCCCATATACTTAACTAATAAATATATTCTATTATTATTGACAAACTTTATAACATCTCAATAGAAACGAAGTTAGGATATTATAGAAGGACCAGGAACTCAAGGCACCTACGACCAGTCATCGGCTGGTATTAAAAAAACAGCCGATGACGGGCAGTAAGCCCTGGTCCTTCTATATTATCCTTACTTCGTCTCTATTGAGATGTTGAAAAGCTTGTCAATAATAATATCATTTGACTCCCGACAGGGGAAAAAATCTAATGTTTGCGAATATGCAATTAAAAAATATATTCGATTTAAATATATTCTGTCATATTAATACAAATGCAATAAAAAAAATAATTTGCAATTAAAAATATTTTTTTCTGTAGAAAAATATTATGTTTTTTTTATGGCATTACAATGGTCAATTTAAATATTATTATGAATGGATTTTATTTTGTTACGACAAATAAAATAATAATTTCATTGATATATTAAGTTAGAAGGAACTTGTCCATTATAGGGGCTTAAAAATAGTGAAAATTGTTATTGACACATTTATTTTTCGGTTAAAACCTCGCAAAAGTTACGATGTAATATATACATATATTATGTTATGTACGTATAATTTTTTTTATGTCAATGGTTTATAATTATTCAATCATGCATACATTCATACCAGAAACAGGTGTGGGGTTGTGTACGACACATGCGTATATGCCCACACACCAGTCTCGTCTAACCTAAAAAGGCAACATACAGAATGAGTGGTGAACCTCAGTGCTGAAATTTGCGAGATGTTATTGTTGCCTGTTGTATTTTCGATTACCCGGCTCTTACGTGACACGCGAAAATTATGATAATAGACAATTCTAAGCCGGTGCCTTATATAGCACAATTTTATAACCGTTTAAATTGTAATTAATTTAAATAACATTTTTTAATTAGAAAAAACATATTTTTTTTTAATTTTCAACTTTGTAATACCCATGTTGAAAATTGCTTTCCTGGCACGCTTAAAATGCAAGTCAAATAAATTGTACGTTTGTATGACGATAGATACAAAACCATTTTCATGCAATGCGGTAAGCCCCTATAATTAACGAGTACCCTTATGAATTATATAATTAAAATTGTGATTTTGTTTGATTGTTCAAATTTTATTTTTTATTTTATGTATATAAAATTTAACTAAAACAGGTGATATATTTTATAATTGTTAATTAATTTATTTGTTCCATTGTCTACGATATGTTTTCAAATTATAATTAATATTATTAATTTAACATTAAAGTATATAAATCGATTTTATATGCATAAGATACTTATGTATTAAGAAATAAATAAGTATTTTATGTAGACATTTACCTTTAGTTTATGTATAGTGTATATTAAATGTGCAATGATATATGATTTTTTTAAGTAGGTACCTACATTTTGTGTACAGTAAATTGAAATAATTATTTTTGCTATGTATGACTAATTCGAAACATCGATCAGATGAAAAAAACTTCAATTTAAATTTTATTTTAAAAATTAAATAAAATGTTTTTTAAAATAAAATAATATGTATAGTTTATTTTTTATTGTAAAGGAGTTATAACGCATAATAAAATAAGTATTTTCTTTGAAAACGTATTTTTAGTTATTTTTTTTTTTTCATTTACACTTTGTACCCTGTGCAAGTGTCAAAGTTATTGTCAAATGGCAATTACTTCCAAGTGCCCAGTACTTCCAGCTTCCAGCGCAGAGATGCAATGAGTTTGTGAGAAATTAAATTATTTTTAATTTGTATCGCTTCTGCTGGGAGTCGGGCCCAGGACACCGGGACAGAAGCCAAACAGCTTACGTAGTCAGCAGTATAAATTTTATAAAATAAAAAAATCTAAACACATATAAAAATATTACAGAACATCTTTTAAACAAAATCATAAATATAAACTTATTACTGGCATGAGTTTCTGTAACCTGGCGTGTGATGGAGGGCATACTGAGATTAAAGCAAGTAAATAATGGAATTTTTTCTGTTTGATTTTGGAAGTTAAATATTTATATCTATGTATTTATATTACATTTATTTATTTTATATTGTTTTATATTGTATTTTGAAATAGCCGTCATGACACAGGCCTTGCCTAGTTTGACGGTGATTAAAACAATGCCAACTACACTAATCACTATTTTATGTGTTTTTTTAAAAAACAAAATAAAAGTGAAAGCCATTAAAAGACAAGCATGCAAAAATAAATAAATATAATACAACCATACATACCATATCCATGGAATTGGGGTAGGCAGAGAGAACCGAGTGCCATACACTTCTCTCTATCACATAATGGTGGTAATTCTGAAATGATAAATACCGATTGACTTTAGACTGACATTATCATAATACAAAATGGCGTCAATCGTCAATCTTCAATATGGAATGGTGGTTATTCTGAACGCACATCATTGGATTGGTCTATTGAAAAAAGTTATTTAAATCATAACAAGTGCTCGAAGCGTGTTGTTAAAATTACAGTTTGATGTTTTGTTCGATGATATATTTGGGTTTTCAGTTAAAATAACTCAAGAATATATGCAGCTTTGGCTTAAGATGAATATTTAGAGGAAACTGACGAAATATATCCAATGATTTAAAGATAAAATACTTAAATTTTAACTTTGTTGTTCGGTTGCATGTATATTCATTAAATTTTATGTGGCTGACATTTTGGATTTTTTTATGCGTATTGGTAGATATCGAATATTCATACTCAATATTTAATACTCAAATTAAGTCTCAAAACAAAATTATATTCATAACCTAAATTTACAAGAGAAGATTTATGTAGGTATTTATCTACTATATAAAATTGCTTAAAAATAAGTAAAAACACAAAATTTAATTTTTTTCCACTAACGTAAAAATATTGACCACTGACGCGTTTCGCTCAAAGAGCATCTACTGAATGGTACTTGTGAATTAGTGGACCTTTTATTTATATACATAAATTCATTGCTAACAAACCTTTTTACAAAATATATTATGAGAAAATTTATAAAAATTGTCAGTACAAATATAAAAATATGAAACAGATGTATGTAAATACAAATTATTAAAGAAGATACAATTATAAATACAATTTATAAATTATTATTAAAAAGGTCTAAGTGTTATATAAATATTTATGTTATATAGGTATAAATATATATGTTATTTTTAAGTAATTTTATATATGTAATTGATAATATAATTCCATCAAGAACTAGCAGTCAAAAACTTAGAAATAAGTACATAGGTACTTAAGTCATAATATAAGTACATATATTTTAACCGAAGTAACTAGCCGTGTATACATAAATATCCACTTTGAATATGCGTAGGTAAAATGTTGTTAAAAAAACCTTGTCACATCCAAATATAATGTTTTTATTGATTTATATTATTTTAGAAGTGATATTTAAAGCAAAAATAATCAGTTTTAGTGAATAAAACGGGTGTTGAGTTATAACAGAATAATCTGAAAATAGTAAATATTGTTTTAGACCATAGACAAAACAATAGCATGTTCAGAATAACCAAAATCTGTATTATTGGATGACAATTGATTGGATTCATTTCAATACAATCGTAAAAATTTCAGAATAGCACTCAATGAATAATGCGACCATTTTCATAAACAATAAATAGAGTACTTTTAAAGAAAAATTTGGAGGCATGTATCTGACCATCTAGGGCAATATCGAGGGAAAATTTAACGGGGTTTCAGCATGAAGCAGATCTCATGACTTCGCAATTTACGAGAACGGTCGGGGATAAGGACTGTGGAGGAGCTGTTTGGAGTTGCTAGAGATAGAGAGATATAGGTAGGTATCTACTCTTAAATGAAGGGACCTGGGCGCCTTGTAAACATGTCAGTTTAGCGATACAAAAGAAAAGGAAAGATTTCTCAATGTATAAAAGTAAATTGTCTGTCAAGTGACAACTCATAACTTGATATATTTTATTTTCTTTTCCATCGCTAAATTGTCATTGACTTCAGATATTTTTAAATGAAAAACATCAGGTGTATGACCAATATGATTAACCTACTGGAAATCTAACAATAGTAAGGCACCATAACTATGACAAAACTTATTAAAAGTTTAAAAATAATTGTTCTTCGAGATCAATTCGAGATTGAGCAAAATTCGCTCGATATTCTTTCACACCCCATATTCTGTCTTTCCTCTATCTTTTCCTCCACTATAAGTTGTAGAAGGGCATATTTATCACCACGAAAGACGCAGCCAAATTATGCGGCTTTGCGTCTCTTGACAGTCCTCTCTCTTTCTCCATCATATTTAAAACTCTTCCGTTGGACACTATCGACCCATGAGGCACAGTGCTCATCTGCTAGGTGTGCGGAACTTGTATTATGCAAGTACGATTTCATAAGATGTATAATATGTATATGGTAAAATTGCACGCCACCCTAACGTGTATTTACCTTTCCGTGTTGATTAGGAGGCAAGAACTGCCTCGAATTAGGCACTAGTTTGTTGCGCTGATGCACTTAAAAAATCGTGTTTTGAGGCACGTGTCCTCCAAATGCACACGGTTTAGCAACGCAAAATTTTCCTGTTAATACGTGTTCAATTCAAGGCACGCGTCTTTCAATCGTACACAGGTTTATAAATTTTACCATGCGTATAGATTGAGCGTTACAATGCTGTGTTAGAGGCATTTAGTGTATCATTGTTTTTGTTTTAATAGATTAATCTACATTATTTCATAAAAATTCATTAAGACAATTTTTTTTGTATGAGATTGGAATTTTTCAATGAAATAGTCACACTTAGCGTCGTAATCACAAGATATAGATAGAGCATCGAATTTTACATTGGTAATTATCCTTGTCTCCTTCGTATTCTACAATTTTAAAATTGTCCAAAATACCATCAAGTATGTTCTTTAACAGTTCCATATTACTTAAAGGCAAACAAAATTACTGATTACTACCATATAATTTGTGAACAAAATACAAATGTGACAGTGACAGACGAAATGCGAGCGAAAATAAATAGCGCGCCAACTTCATGGCTATAAATTATGTTCCATATTCAATAATTAATTGTCTTGAATTCAACACGAGTTTTTGAGTGTATTAGCGCAACAAACTAGTGCCTAATTCGGGGCAGTAATTGCCTCCTAATCGACACGGAAAGGTAAATAAGCCACCCTAACATGACTCTCTGCTATACTTTATTAGTGTTGAGTAATTATTTTGATTAATTGAAAATCATATTGGCAGGTATATATAATTGAGATTCGTAATAATTTTAGAATGAAATTTAATCTATGATTGTTGACTTCTTATCTAACAAAAGGAGGTGATCAGACCACTGCAGATAAAATTGAGGAATTTTTACCAACAATGAAATTACTCACATTATCTATGATATTTCTTAAAAAAAATAAACTTTATTGGTCAACATTTTGAATGATTGTTTTCATTAAAAAAAAAACAAAAACATAAATGAAACTGCATATGTGATCTGTAATGCGATACAATATCTTTTATATCGCCAAACATATTTGAAAAATGACAGCAAAAACTTTCCTTATCGATATAGTATTTATTATTTCAACCTAAGTATTCACCTTTCACCAGTCAAATACCAAATAGATTTAGGTAACTATGGCCCGAGATATCAGTTGGCCTTTAAATCGTTGGATTTGGTAATCCAAGTTAAAAGTTTAGGGAAGATTAAATTTCATTCGCGTATTTCAGTGTAAAATGAAACGTCAGTTACGTAATCTTCAACTATAGATATATTTTACGTTTTTCTATGGTTATTGTCTATAACGCATCTGTCAAATTGTAATAACCTTAAATGATACGTGACGCGAAGCTGTGACTAAATATTATTTTATTATTATAACAACACATTATTTTATTTGTTTAATTACACAGCATGTTACTTTTTCAATTTTTTATACCGATCGATGTTTTTTTTTAATTAAAATCAAACATTGTAGTGAAAAAATGTCATTGAATATGTACTACGTACGTAGTACTACAATGCAAAATGTATGTACATTTTACAGATGGATATGGAACTAAGTGATAATGGTAAATAGTGTTTTATGTAGAAAATTTAAGAATACACATTATATATATAGAAACAGGATGGATCAATTTAAAAAGTGGGATGAAAAAACAGCGCAATTATAACATAAAAAACAGCGCACAGCTCGTCAAAAATATAATACTTTATAAGTCACATAAGGGATTGGTATTATATACATATGTACGTCTCATGAACGTTATAAAGATGCTGAAGCGAACAACAAATCAAACGTATTTGTCTTCAGAAAACAATTACATATGTATTTTTAAACTTTTGCATTTGTGAAATCTGTGACATTTAATAAGACGTTTGATATTTGAATCTATGTCTTCGAAGATTTTCCCAGAATTCGTGGATTTTCTTCGATCAACAATTTCTTCAAAAGCATAAAGGGTTTTTAACTTGTGTGATTACTTTTACAAACTGGTTTATAAGAAGCATCTTATCAACAATAAATTGGACAAAAAAATATTGTATTAATATTGGAAGTTACAATTTACAAAACGTTTTTACTCCCCGCACTAACTTATGTTTCTGAATGCTGGGTAAAAAAAGAATTGTCTCTACTAGTGTTCGAGAGAAAAATAATAAGAAAGATATTCTGACATGTGCAGGTACACGGAGCTTGGAGAATACGACACAAAGACTAGATCTACAATATTTATAATGAGCCTAACGTTAAGGTGATTTAAATAGGGAGGCTGCGATGGGCAGGATACGTGGAAAGAATAGGCGATCAAAGAGTACCAAAGAGGATCCTGCACACAAAGCCACAAGTTAGATTATTGTTTCATTTTTTAGAATTCCAGAAGGCCGGCAACCACCAGGAAGACCACCAAAGAAATAAGGAACAGTCGGACATGCTCATTCCTCATTCCACAACCAAAATACGACTAAGACCCGAGATACACAGACTGCTTGTAGCAGTCGGAGTCGACTTCTTCAAGCTGTCACAGCACGGCGGTCTGCAGTACTCGGACCGCTTGAAGCGCAATACGACTGCTCTCAGCTGCCGCTACAACTTTATATATATATTGCAGCTGAATGAACGCTAGCAGCTTAAAGCAGTCATTTTGCAGTCAATAAAGTTTTAAAATGCGTGCCTGACGTTTCATTATGGCTGACAGTTTATTTCGTTTGTTGTCAGGCAATACATTATAATTATGTAAAAAAGAAAATAAATATTAAATACATGAACCACTTCTATATCAAGTCTTTTATTTTAACAACAAAAATAAATCATGATTATAATTATTCTGCATAGTTATTTGTAGTATAAAATGAAATAAAACATTAAAGCGTGCGGCGATTAGTACGCCACCTGGCGAAAAAGACTAGAAACAATACTTAACTCAAGATTAAGACACGCGATCCGCCAGAAACGTTGAGTTAAATATTTGTCGTTTAGTGACGTATTTAAGGGAAGATTAGGTACTGAAATACGCAATATTTTTGTTAAACTTGAATTAAACTCCTAAGGGCCGACTGAAATACTGGGCCTATTGATCTTTTATACCCTCATTGATCTTTTATTTCACTTAATACCCTAGTTGATCTTTTATTTAACTCAATACCTATTAATTAAATAATCACTGATTTCTTCTTCCTCTCCTTATCCATTTGTTTTCCTATCATTGCTATGAACTGTTATTATATTCAATCTCTTTTTTTGCTTTTATTCTGTAATTTTTATTTTTTTGATATATGATCTTCATCAGTGATAGTATATTCATTTATAGCTAGTATAATGGAGTTTCACCACGAATTATCCGTCAACAGAATTAACAAGTTAAATAAATAAATACTATCATTGATCTTTAATTAACTCTATACCCTATTGATTGATCATCTTATCAATATCAATACTGGGGGCCTAGACAACGTGTCATTTAAGCTAAGCGTTATATCGCTAAGCGATAGTAAATGTATGAAATTGGTCGCTATGACAACACGTGACAGCCACAAATTTCATACATTTCTATCGCTTAGCGATATAACGCTTAGCTTTGATGGCATGTTGTCTAGGGGGGCTGGTCTTGAGATTTTGTATTGTATGTTATTTTATTTTATTTAAATCCTCGCAATAATAGTTACACAGCATTATATTATGTGACAAAAATTTAAATATGTAAGGATCCCAACAAGGCGAAACCAGTGTGTGGGAAACATAATTATATGGATCCAAAAAAATATTGTTTTAGACCATAGATGAGTATAGAGGAATATTAAAGATTTTGTAAAACATGAGGAATCATGAGCCATCCCCAAAAGCCGTATAGGTACCTACAAAATGGAATAGTTACCTCTACAACATCAGATTTATATATTAAGCCTCTTTTCCACCTCTTTCCTGAAGATATAAGATATTTTTTTATTTTTTTATTAAGGGAAGTAAACTGTTCATTTACACTTTGATATTACAACTACATATTATGATATAATTACTGAGCCACCATTTCAAACCATTTCAAAATAACTATATAAAACCGAAATGTCAAATATTTGGCTTGATAAAATTGTAAACTACTAGCCCTAGAATAGGGTAACCTAGTTGGGCAGCAGTTATCTTCATAATAGTCTTTGTTATAAAGGTGTGAAAAATAAATGAATAATAAATAAAATATAATAAAAAAAGTACAAATAATAACACAGTCAACAACACATTATATTATCATAATTAAGTACCTATTTATTCATTTTTTTATTTATTTAACATTGCTTCTTGGGTAAATAACAGGTAAGTACCTACCTACTCTGTCAAATATTAATTTATTTTACACGCACCCAATAACAAGTTTACACATTCTGGAGACTAACGATATTAAAAACAATTAAAAACTGTGTCTCCTCCGGGAATTGAATCCGGGACCCTTGGACCTGGGTCAGATACCCAACCAACTGAGCCATGGAGGCCACGGAGGTATGGGAGAGACAGGAGATTAAAAGAGTGTAAGAGGGAGGTAGATAAAGAGCGTATCACCTTCAGAACTTCGCGACAAAACTTATCATATTTTGCATCGAAGGTTTGCTTTCTATACTTTACATTCGATGGTAAAATATTCAATATTCTTGATAATATGAAAGAAGCATCTCTTTGTGCAATTTTCCGTCTCCGCATGGGTAGGTACTTTAAAATATCGACTTGTTCTTGATCTACTAATAGATGTGTTTGTTTCAAAGGAGTCTGGATGTTTATGAACAAATCTTAGGCATTGTTCAATAAATATTTTCTTTAGCTTGCTTTCATGAAACAACAATTGTGTAGGAATTCTTCATAGCTTCCCGTCCATAATTTTTATCACCAGCTTCTGCAACATTTTAAGTGATTGCTAATGTGCACCATTTTATTTGTTGTATCTAAATATGATGAAGAAAGAGATAGAGAGTTACTGGCGAAAAGCCGCATATTTTGACCACATATTCCGTGGTGATAAATATGCCCTTCTACAACTTACAGTGAAGGGAAAGATATAGGGAAGACGGAGTATATGGATCGTAAAAAAAATCGTGGCTGAAAAATCTCTTGCAGTGGTTCGGGATTCCAGATGCGGCGTCACTAATTAGGTTGGCGTAAGATCGGGATGAGTTTGGTGTGATGGTCGCCAACGTCCGCTAAGAGCGGCACAAGAAGACGTTAGTAATTTAAAACACTTGTCAAGGTGCCCTAAACCCTGGTGTTAGATAACTGCGCCCACAAGCAGCCTTCCTATTTAGATCGTTTCAAGACATATTCATTTTTGATAAAAAAAGGGATTGCTTGAAGTTTTTTTCGGTCAATAAAATAAATACATTTTGAATATTAGATGATTAGTAGGTATATAATAGAGTAATGTAGAGTAGATTAGTCAGAAGTGATGCAGTATTATGCGTTTGTCGGTGACACATTTGGCCCAATATCTTGGTGCATCGCCAATATACCTATACATACTCTTATATCCAACAGATTAATATGTATGTTTGTATAGACTATGACCGAAATACTCTATTTAATACTTTCATCTCTAGGTTTTAATTATACTAAACTAATTAACCATCGTGCTCATACTAAAAAAATGTTTTTATTTGACATTTAAAATGATACTATTAATAAGAGTACGAGCATTTCGCCCTTTTTATTACATTTTCCGTCATACATAGATGATTTGATTTTTCTGTGACTTGGAAACTAGGGGGCTACTCATGACATGTTCTTAATACCTACATTCTTTGCTTGCCTTAATCTTAAAAATTAACAAATAAATTCTCGATTATAATACAACCGTAATATTTCTCTACATTTAATCACGGAAATTTGTTGATATCAACGTTTAGTATGAAATAGTAGGTGATTAATTGCTGCATAAATTAATATTAGTATTCTATTAATTTAGCCTCAAAGATTGCTAAAATCTGAAGCTGATCTTAATTTTACTGTTATCAACTTCATGAGTAGCCCTGCTGATTAAACATTCTGTTTAAGATGAAATGTTTTATTGGTTTCGTACCTACTCTATTATAATTATTGAAAAACAATGCGATATATTTCACTAAATAATATATACTATGAAGAGATTCACATTATTCCTGTCTTGGTCTATCATATTCAAAATCTATCTCTGCACTATTCTTCTTTGGATTAATAGTATATTTATTTTTACTAGCCCCTTCTATTCATATTACATAAATCGTTCGTGTTGATAAGGTAATAGACAGGACCAAGTATGCTTCCTTGAGGTATTCCTTCTATGAATATTACATCATGTTGTAACTAGTTTCTAATTGATAGGAGCTTGTCACTTCGTCTTCGGGTAAGTATTAAAATAAAAAATCTGGTGTTCTTCATTGTGAAATAAATAATAGAATCTTTAGGTAACTTCGTAGCTATTAAATGTTAGAATAAGCTATTTTCTATGTCGTAGTTTAATATAATATTCAAGTATATAAATATCCGCGAGACGTTCGCCCATGAACCAAAGCAGTCTATACTTGTATACTCTGTGTGTGACGCATTCGGAGAAATTTGGGACACGTCTTATACTAACTTGTATAACCTTCATTCATCTCTGATCCATACTGTAGCTCATATTGTTAAACAGGGTATCCGTGTTAAAGGAGTAGGTTTACATTGCACTTTTGTCCGCATGCATCAATCTATGTGTGTATTTTTAGTCGCAAGCTAGAAAATTTTAAAGGTGTAAAGTATAAGAAATATTATTGGAAGGCTGATCAATATTGTTCATAAAAATTTTAATTACATATATACTGTCCATCTAGAACATCTCGTTACAACAATCCAATTTAACTGCCTTTTTCAAGAACAGCTGTAATATGAAAAAAAAATTAAATGAAATGAAGACATCACCCTCCATTGCCTCAAGAACCCTCAAGGACCGCATCAGAAATGAGACGATTAGATCTATATGGGACGTAGAAGAAGGCGCTTCTGAGGAGACCATTTCGAACGTATGGACGACAAGAGAACCGTCAAAATGGCAATCATTAAGAAAAATTTCGAAAGCATGTTTTGCGCTCACATGTTTAAACCCTTGAGAATTTATTATATAAATCTCCATTGATCGATCGGAAGATTTTTTTTACAATTGAAAATAAAATATATATTATGTCCAATTGTTTATTTAGGAATTTGAAAAATTCGCGCATAATAAAGACATGACACATTTCAGTAATCCCTAAACAATTCATTTTTATTTTTTTATAGTCATAAAATTGAGGCACGACTCTTATCAGATATCTGATTGGTTGTTGCTAAATTGACTCAAACTTATGTTTTTTTTTATTTATTGATAAATTGTATCAATCTAATTATGCAAATCTTTTATAATTATGATAAAAAAATTAAATATTTAATATAATATATTTATATATTTATTGTAGTGAAATGATAAGATAACTGACCACTGTGGTAAGTATTTTGGGTTTTCTCTGCGGGCGTCCTAGTATCGATTCTCAGCAGTGGAGAAATTTACTTGTATAACTATTTCTCACGTGATTTTGAATATTGTAAACATATTATCTTCATGAACCAATACTATTTATACCCAATTAGACCGATTTTTATTTCAAATAAGTACCTACTCACTCAAATTCAAAAGTGCTTTTTATTAGTAAGTCGTATAATTAAAAGCCTAGGATTATTTGAGATGTTCTGTCGCTTAATGTTTTGGATATTTTCTTTGTACCTAAATAATTATTTCTGTTGTCTAATATTCTTCTTCGGCTTCAGCTAGGATTCTGTCTTGTTGTTCTTGGAAGCTGCTCCTGGGAGATGCATGTCCAGCTGTCCTTGCATCGTTTGGGTGGTCTTCCGACGGGTCTGCTAATACATCTTCATTATTACAGATTCTTCTTATTTTCGAGCTCATTACTCAATCTCGGAGGATGACTCCAGCGATGTGCTGTAGAGCCTTCATCTGCGTCATTCTAAGGAGACTTTTTGTTCTGGTAGTGTCAGCTCTTGATTTAATGCATGTCATGATTGGAACAGGCAGCACATGATAGCATAAACCGTAGTGAACTATATAAAACAATGTCCGAATTGGGAATAGCAAGTAAGCTGATAAGACTCCAAACACAAACATTGATCAAGAACTCTCCAATCCATTAGAAGCTTTGGCATTTCTCCTGTTCAACGTAGCCCTCTGTGAATGTGAATGTGGAGCTAAGCAGACAGTAAATCACACGGTGCAAGACTGCCAGCTCAGGAAATTTAGCGGCACCCTCCAGGATATCGTTGACAGAACTTGATCCAAGGCTGTAAAACTGAGACTCTGTCCATAGGGATGAAGAGGATACAAGTACCAGAGCCACACGAAAAGTAAATTAGTAATGTAGCCCTCGATAAATCTATTACATAGGTAGGTACTCAAACATAGATACTAGAGGCAACATATTCTTTACGTCGGTTCAACTGCTCTCCTATGCAGATGATATTCGATGCTACCTTGATTCGATGCATTAGAACAATGGGGCTTACCATTAATGAAGACAAAACGAAATTGATGTTTGCATCTAAAACACACGGTCCACCATGGTCTACATGGGGGAGGATGTAAAAATGTAAAACATACTTAGGAGCAGATTTTAGACCTGATAATGACTCATATTGCGAAATATTAGTTATGTCTCTCGACATTGATAGATAAGGTGGCCATGATTATGAACATACAACCTCGACCGCTAAACAAAACAATAAGAAAAATCTATAGTTATCAATAGCTTATTGACATTGCATGCAATAGGCAAATATTTCCAATTCTAGACGCCACAATACTTATTACATTAATATTCATTATAATTATTTATTTATATATCTTTGATCCAATTTGCTTATAATGGACTTGGTGATTTCTCTCAATCCAATATCAATAAGGTACCTACTACACATAATAATAATAATACTTTGTTATTATTGTTACATTTACGCACTTCCTTAAAAGAATTCGCAGACCAATGTGTAAATTGCAAATTATTTAAGAGATCCAATATATCTAAAATGCAACAAACGCACCTATCAAGCTTTTAATTAGGAATAATTGACCCATCCAGATACTTAATAATATATCAAAATATTTAGCTCCGGCCATACTGCAGGCCAAGTCAGTAAAAAAGTCGAGATCCGACAACGTATCGCCGCTCTTCTCGCCATGTTTACGCCCGTGACGACAATTCGTAGTCACTAAGCGCTGTCGAGTTCGTAAATGCACTTATTAGTATTTGTCGCCGTTAGGCTGGCTTGCGGTACATTTTTGAATTATCATTTATGGCAATACACAATATTTTCCCCATGATTTGAATAAATGTCAAATTTGTTTACATAAATTTGTTAAATAAATATAATATGGTCATATTTTAAAGCACGAAAGCAAGTTATAATACGATTAAATTAACTTCTTTTGTGTTTATTGAATGTTTTGAGAGTAATTTTAAAAATTATTTTTAATTATATTTCGATCAATTTATCAAGTGTGATGACAGCAGCGTGTTATTTTTTTACTAAAAACTACGCCGAATTTTCTTTTGTTAAGTGTTAAAATACATATGTGATAAAATAGCTTACAAGAATACTTTCTCAAAATGAAAAATTATTTCAAATCTATACTTACGGAAAACATTTACGGACGCCTAGAATTATAATGTTATAATCTAAGTACGGACGCATATTTCCAATAAATATAGGTATACCTAACCATATAAAACTTTTGTTACGCGGTAATTAGCGAATTACGCGGAATATTTAAAGGGTTTGAAGAATTCTTAAACGGCGTCGTTTAACCCGTTTATATAATTATTCTCAAAATAAATATGAAATTCGGCATTGTTCGCGTAAAAAATGACATTTAATTCAACATGGCGGCGTTAGATCTTGTCTCTCGCCTCGATTTCGACCCAATCTCGCCGTCAAATAAGTGTGCGAGAACGATTCGACGCGTTATCTGCTTAGTGACTACCAAAACTGTCAAAATATCGACTATTCGATATTTTGACAGTTAATCTCGACATTTATCGGTCGAGATCTACTTACAGACTTAGCCTGCTGACTCCTAATTAATAACGAATAAAAGTATTTAACGATTCCGCGTGTACCTAACTTTTGATTATTATAGATTTTATTGATTATTATAATTTTTTGCAGGTTTATTAATATTTTTTTCGATAAATCTAAAATCTCTATTTCTTTTTCTAGACACGTCCGTTTGCGAAATATGTAAGTACATACGTTTTATGAAATATGTAAAGATAACAGAATAAAGACACAAAAGAGATTGAATATAATAAACGTTTCATAGCAATGAAAACAAAGGAGAGGACGAAGAAGAAATCAGATCTTATCAGATAGAAATTTTTGATTTAGCCTTACATTGAATATGTTCAATAAGATAGCTGACGTAATATCAGGACTTAGACTTTTCCATAGCCTTGCTGATTGTTCTTAAAATGAAGAACTAAGAAAATGGTGGTACAGAAAGTTTAAATTCTGAATGACAAGAAATCCACGATCCTTACAGAGAAAAAGAAGATATACATATTATGGACTATTGAAGGTATTAGTGTGAACCTTCGCCTAGCAATAAACTAAAATCAAAATAGGAATGCATGGTTTTAATTATCTCTACCTATCCCTTTAAAGACACATCGCTATGGTATGAATAATGAAGGTAATTTGTGGGTACTTAATAATGGCGTGTGATGACTCATATTTAGGTGAAAGGGCCCTGGTTTTCTGAAGGTCAGACCAGTTGTGAGGTTTTGAATGCCCCATGCAAACTGCAGTGCATTCTATTGTTATAAATATATCGTCATCATCTACTTTCTTACATTAGCTGATTATCACTCGCTAGTCAGCCGTCTCCATAATATTGGAAATGAATATTCTCATTTATGTAGATGACATTTTTATGCTGACGATATATAGGTACATTTTTTATGAGAGAGACAACTTGTGATATTTTTGGTGGAGATTTGTATATTTACAAATGTATAATAGTTTTTGTTAATTTTTCATCTTGTATAAAATTGCACTTTTTTTATTTAATTAAAAGTTATAGTTTTTTTATGAGTTCATATGTATATTTTTTTTTGGTATATATTTTTCCTAAAGATATAGCTGATTGTAGGAAGCCTTTCACTCGACCATTAGAAGGTGACTGACGCATTTAATGTTTTATTGTAAATTCTTTAATTGCTTGTACATATGCTTCCCTTTTGCAATCATTTAATGTAAACCCCTATTTCTCTGAGATCTAATGGAATTCTGTTTTTACTCTTCTTTTCAACAGTAAATATATTATGATCTAAATTGTACAGCACAAATCCGCCTCTATTGGTGGCTGTGCCTTATTAAAAAAAAAAATATTTTTCCTTTTCTTTTTACTTCAGATAATTTATTTTTTGTTAATTACCTATTCTGATTGTTTTATTTTATTGTTTTATTTTTAATATTCTGGCAGTCTTATTCATAATATTTCCTTATATACTGTGGTCAAAACATTACATAACTAAAACACAGTATAAGCACTTATATACTTGACTATTCATAATAACATTTATATACCAATATAACAATAACGTTGCTATGTTACTGTTTGAGCTGACAACATTGCAATTCATTTATGTTCGTTCGGTTATTTGACATTATTTGTCGATGTTTTGAAAAAAAAAATACAAAGTTTCTTATAGTGTTTGGGCTTTATTTTCATGTTTTATTTCGTTAATACCATTATTATTTTATTTATATGAAAAACTGGACTTATCATGAAACAGCGGGTTACCTTTTTAAATTAATATTGCCTTCACAAATGATCTGTCAGTGGTTATGACAAATATTTTTTTGTAATTCGTTTACGTCATATTAAGACGCGAAACAATACGTTTGATCGTATTTATAATTATTTGTTGTTTTATTAAGTTGTGAAATGAAATAGAAAACAAAATTCACGTCGCTTCACAAATGTCAAAAAAATGTATATTTTTATTCTAGTAGTATTTAAAAGGCAATTCGTGCCGTTAATTCAGCAAATAAATAAATAATCAACCAAAAATATCAAAAGTGGGTTAATTGTAATATGTATTGTGATTATTCCAATCTGCGAAAGTCTAAAAAGTAATAAGTGTCAAGTGTAGTTTGCTGTAAAAAACCGGCTTAGAATAGTGCTTCCAGTCTCTTTTATTATCATTAGAAGATTATGTCGATTCTCTAAATATGGCATTCTGAATCGCTCTCCTGATTATATACACCTCGAATGATGTTCCAAACATCAGCGTAGCAATCAAAGATAAATTGACAATGAAGCACAAGGTTTCCTTGTTTTACTAGAGAATTTCAAATTGCGTTGTCTTATATATTTTCAATTGTCATGATATATTTATCTTCTGTATCTTCTACGAAGTCCAACTATCCTTCCATCTCTTGGATGGTCTTCCGGGTAGGCGGCGGCCAGAGGGGATTTCATTCGCCGCATTCTACATATATAGGTACGCAAGTCACTGTCCATCCTGGCTACGTGGTCCCTCCAATGTCTGCTTCTGGATCTACTCCAATCTGTATCTTCTGTATCCATTTTTATTTATTTATTTACATAATATACGGCAAAAGCTATTTATGTGTTAAATTACAAAAAAAAACATGAAAATAATTTAAAAACAAAAATAGACACTGAAAATATAGACTAGAACTAAATAGACTAGAAAAGACACTGTACAATAATATAAAATCTTTCATACAAAGAAAAAAACATTTCATTCAAATTAAAAAAAAATAAGATAAGAAGAAAAAATGAAATGTGGCAATAGATCAACTGCGAAGTTGGCGCTTACATTACGTAAGAAAGACCCATATTTTTTTTTGAAAACCGGAAAGCTATCACTGAAAATATCTGCATCGACACAATACATTTCTTAATGTATGAATTGTGTCTCGGAATGGGTGAGTAAAATCAGTAGTTTGTAGTTTGATTTGAACTTAATTTAAGTGTCCTGAAAAAAAAGCAGCGTGAAAAAAAATCAAACAGTAATCATCAAAATTTAATTTGTATGCTACAGCTAAACGTTGTTTTGCCTGGTGAAGGCCCTGGTTGAGGTCTATATTAGCAAAAGAGAAAATGTCTTGTATTTGTTCAAATAACAAAAGACACACACATACGACAGTTTGGTGGGCGTATTCCAGGACCTACCTATAGTAAACATGACAAGACTCGTAGAAATTCGCCTTTATCTTTTTCAGAAACAATATAATATTTTTGAACTGTTCATTTTTCATTACAAATTAAGTAGGTTATTCCAGGATGACATCGGCTCTCGTTCATAAACACTACTGTGTGAAATCCTTATCATATTCTAAGCCGGCCTCAGTAGCACAGTTGGTAAGCTTCTGGGTTCAATATCCAGCAGAGGAGAAAAATATTTCAATTCAAATATATTAAGATGGGTCGATGCCAGAGCGGTTAGCACAAGCTGTTAGTGACACAGAGAGATATGGAGAGAAAGTTGCTGGGTATTTCAATAAGGGACAGAATTCAGAATGTCATGATAAGAGAAAGAACCAATGAAGCTGATGTAACGGAAAGGGTCGCTGGTCTTAAGTGGAGCTGGGCTGGGCATATTGCCAAATGTCAGGATTCACTATGGCCCAAAAAGATCGTAGAATGGCGACCGAGAACAAGCCGAAGAGGTTCTACCGTAGCTTGGTGCCATTCATCATTTCCATTACAATTTTATGGGTTCAACTAAAAAATAACTGAGAGGTTATTGTATATTTTTCTGTTATATTTAAATTAAATCCTTTAATTATTTCTGTCAATTCTTTTGTTTTTAATAACAATTCTTTTGTCAATTATTTTGTTTTTAATAACATGAAACCTTAGACCAAATTTAAAAGTTACTTCCCCAGATCAGACTCGTGTAGTGAGGCAGTAAATTTCCAAATTGGAAGTTTGTTGTACATATGTGGTAAGTTTATATTAAGAGGCTGTATTAGGCTATACATTATACATATTTTGAAAATAATTTCCCTAATACCCTCAAAATATACGTCTTTGAAATAAGGAACAGTTTGTATGTACATCTTTAATCTATTGCATGATTTTTTTTAATTTTGAATTTGTTTAATACTTTTCTTGTAAAATTAGTTTTAGTAAAACCCTTTTTTATTTTTTTATTGTAAGTAACTACATAAAAAACTACAAGGCCTATGAAGTATATTTTTACTTTATTCGATAAAGAATATGAAAATCTACCGGCTGAATTTTTTATTATTATAAAATTTCAATAACTCTTCTAGCAATTTAAAAAAAACCTCTAAATTTTACCATTTTTGCACGATAAAATGTTATATATCACATATCATGTGATATGCAATATTTTCTCGTGTTTCATACATTAGAATCTAATTTAGTGTGCATTTTTGCGTACATCCGTATATCCAGGGTACAGTAGGGCCTTAAATCTTTTTTTAATATGGTTATTTTTTTTTTTTTGTTAATATAATTTGTTTTTTTTTATTTTATTTTATTTTATTTTATTTTATTTTATTTTATTTTATTTTATTTTATTTTATTTTATTTTATTTTATTTTATTTTATTTTATTTTATTTTATTTTATTTTATTTTATTTTATTTTATTTTATTTTATTTTATTTTATTTTATTTTATTTTATTTTATTTTATTTTATTTTATTTTATTTTATTTTATTTTATTTTATTTTATTTTATTTTATTTTATTTTATTTTATTTTATTTTATTTTATTTTATTTTATTTTATTTTATTTTATTTTATTTTATTTTATTTTATTTTATTTTATTTTATTTTATTTTATTTTATTTTATTTTATTTTATTTTATTTTATTTTATTTTATTTTATTTTATTTTATTTTATTTTATTTTATTTTATTTTATTTTATTTTATTTTATTTTATTTTATTTTATTTTATTTCATACAAAGTATACAAACAATAACTGGACAAAATATACAGGTGATACAAAATTAAATAAAAAATAAGCAAAATTAAAAAAAATAATTGTAAAAAATAATGGAAATAAAATCATTTCATTTCATTACAGCAGCTACCAAGAGATGAAGAGGCTGGCGGACAACAGAGATATGTGGAGAGATGGAGTGTGCGGTGCAATCCAATCCTAGGATTGTAACCATGAAGAAGAATACACTATATATAGAGATCGCCCTAGAGACAGTTATATGGCCGGGTGATCTCACTGATGTGCGCTGTAGCATCTACCAAGAGATGAAGAGGCTGGCGGACAACAGAGATATGTGGAGAGATGGAGTGTGCGGTGCAATCCAATCCTAGGATTGTAACCATGAAGAAGAATACACTATATATAGAGATCGCCCTAGAGACAGTTATATGGACCGGGTGATCTCACTGATGTGCGCTGTAGCATCTACCAAGAGATGAAGAGGCTGGCGGACAACAGAGATATGTGGAGAGATGGAGTGTGCGGTGCAATCCAATCCTAGGATTGTAACCATGAAGAAGAATACACTATATATAGAGATCGCCCTAGAGACAGTTATATGGACCGGGTGATCTCACTGATGTGCGCTGTAGCATCTACCAAGAGATGAAGAGGCTGGCGGACAACAGAGATATGTGGAGAGATGGAGTGTGCGGTGCAATCCAATCCTAGGATTGTAACCATGAAGAAGAATACACTATATATATATAGAGATCGCCCTAGAGACAGTTATATGGACCGGGTGATCTCACTGATGTGCGCTGTAGCATCTACCAAGAGATGAAGAGGCTGGCGGACAACAGAGATATGTGGAGAGATGGAGTGTGCGGTGCAATCCAATCCTAGGATTGTAACCATGAAGAAGAATACACTATATATAGAGATCGCCCTAGAGACAGTTATATGGACCGGGTGATCTCACTGATGTGCGCTGTAGCATCTACCAAGAGATGAAGAGGCTGGCGGACAACAGAGATATGTGGAGAGATGGAGTGTGCGGTGCAATCCAATCCTAGGATTGTAACCATGAAGAAGAATACACTATATATAGAGATCGCCCTAGAGACAGTTATATGGACCGGGTGATCTCACTGATGTGCGCTGTAGCATCTACCAAGAGATGAAGAGGCTGGCGGACAACAGAGATATGTGGAGAGATGGAGTGTGCGGTGCAATCCAATCCTAGGATTGTAACCATGAAGAAGAATACACTATATATAGAGATCGCCCTAGAGACAGTTATATGGACCGGGTGATCTCACTGATGTGCGCTGTAGCATCTACCAAGAGATGAAGAGGCTGGCGGACAACAGAGATATGTGGAGAGATGGAGTGTGCGGTGCAATCCAATCCTAGGATTGTAACCATGAAGAAGAATACACTATATATATATAGAGATCGCCCTAGAGACAGTTATATGGACCGGGTGATCTCACTGATGTGCGCTGTAGCATCTACCAAGAGATGAAGAGGCTGGCGGACAACAGAGATATGTGGAGAGATGGAGTGTGCGGTGCAATCCAATCCTAGGATTGTAACCATGAAGAAGAATACACTATATATAGAGATCGCCCTAGAGACAGTTATATGGACCGGGTGATCTCACTGATGTGCGCTGTAGCATCTACCAAGAGATGAAGAGGCTGGCGGACAACAGAGATATGTGGAGAGATGGAGTGTGCGGTGCAATCCAATCCTAGGATTGTAACCATGAAGAAGAATACACTATATATAGAGATCGCCCTAGAGACAGTTATATGGACCGGGTGATCTCACTGATGTGCGCTGTAGCATCTACCAAGAGATGAAGAGGCTGGCGGACAACAGAGATATGTGGAGAGATGGAGTGTGGGGTGCAAACTAATCCTAGGATTGTATCCATGAAGAAGAATACACTATATATAGAGGTCACCCTAGAGACAATTATATGGACCACGTGATCAGTGATGTGCGCTGTAGCAGCTACCAAGAGATGAAGAGGCTGGCGGACAACAGAGATATGTGGAGATATGGAGTGTGCGGTGCAAACCAATCCTAAGATTGGGACCATTGCTTAAAATTTCACATTCGTACATCAAAATGACAACAACTTATTGCATAACAAATAAATAATTTAATTAGCATAATTTTATGTTCTGCAATACGGATATGTTATGTCAATTTTTCTAAATATGTTTCCACGTTATATAACCTCAAATGTAGGTAAACACAATATTATTTTATTTGAATGGCCCCTTTTCTTTACTTGTTTCGTGCACGTGCTGAATATCAATATTTTTTTACAAAAACATAGATAATATTTATTTGAGTGAAATTAACATCACAAAATCGATGTCGACAGTTCTCTGGTTCATATTATCATCATATAGTAACATGTATAAGGTAGATCATCATTGTTTTTTAATTGATTTTTGTTCTTTTGTGTTGTTTGTTCTTTTTTTTTGTAAAGTACCTTCCTCATCACGGGATGTAATCCTTGTAGTCCGAGAGATAGCAACCTTTTTTAATTTTTTATTTTTGATATTTTGTCTTATTGAATATAGTTATATTATGAAAAAGGTAAGTACCTATATACAATCGTCGGCCTTCGTGGTTCAGTTGATTATCTGACAGTTGATCCAAAGGTCCCGGGTTCGATTCCTGGTGGAGACACAGTTTTTAATTGTGTTTTCAGTCTGGATCTGTGAGACGATTAATATCGTAAGTTTCCAGAATGTGGCAACTTGTTATTGGGTGCGTGTTAAATTAATACTTGACATGGTACCTGTTCGTTGCCCGAGAAGCAATACTAAATTTCTATTTTTTACTCTCTCTCTTTTTGTTGACTTTTCCTGTTTTTTGTTGTTTATTATTACATGTTAGTTTTAAGTTTTCATTGTTATATTATTAGTTTGACTGAGAATTGCTCCCGTCAGCGAAACTTTGTTTCTTGGGAGCAAGTAAATAATAAAATTCTGGCACCTGGGAATGGTTGCGTTTATCTTTATCGCGCATCATCTTTATAGGTAAAAATTGCAGATATAAATATTATTTCTACTTGTATGTTATATGTAGGTACATATAAATACTGAAATATGTAAAAAAATAACAAAGAAGAAGTAAAAAATATTTTATTCAGAAAATTTCCCGTACACAAAACTCTTACGTGTATTTTCGATTACCCGGCTTTTATGGGACACCCGAAAACAATGAAAAGAGTGGGAACACTATTCTAAGCCGGTGCCTTATAGCAACAAGGAAACAATGTTTATTTTTAAAATTATTTATTTATTTATAACGTACATGACATGTAGTACTTAAAAAAAGGTTTGACAACAATAATACATATTTATATAAAATGAGACATTTAAAATTAAGATCACAACAGACCGTGGAACACATCCATACCATGGACACTCTTATGTTTTATTGTCAGTTAATGTTTTTGTTCTCCAATATGATAGTTCCTGTAATATGTTGGGAGCATTCTTTGTTATTTGTTTGTTAATAAATGTACCAAGACTTTGTTTAAATTTTGTAAATATTTCAGTTTTTTTTAATATAAGCCAAACAATAAGAGTGATTTGTGCCAAATTGAAGAAAAAATAAAAAAATACTTCTTGATCTTCTTCTTCTGCTTTAGTTAAGACTGTATCCTGTTATTCTCGAATTGAAGAAAAAAATAAAAAAATACTTCTTCTTCTTCTTCTTCTTCTGCTTTAGTTAGGACTGTATCCTGTTATTCTCGGAGCCTGCTCTTGTGAAGTGGACGTCCAGCTATACTTCCATATTTTGGGTGGTCTTCCAGGGGGTCTGCCATTTGTTATCTCCCCCTCCGCTGCCATCCTCACCACTCGATCCGAACCCGCTCTCCCCACATGATCTCTCCAGAATCGTCTTCGTGTTCTTCCCCATCGCACAACATCTTCGACATCACAGATTCTTCTTATCTCCGAGTTCCTTACTCTGTCAAGAAGTGTTACGCCTGCGATGGGTCGTAGAGTCTTCATCTCAGTGGTTCTTAGGAGGTTTTTTGTTTTGGAGGTTAAAAAAATACATTAGTGAATATTACGACCAAAGACCTTTACTTTAGTATAATATAAGGTCTTTGATTACGACTTACAGATTAATACAATTGATTAAGATAAATTTATATATTGCGGAATAAATAGTATGAGAGTTATGTAAGTGATTAGAGATGCGACATGTTGACTGGTAGAGGGACTTTTATGTTTGGATATATGTCATATTCGTAGTGCATCGGACATTCAAAGAACACCTGATCGAGTGTTTCCAATTCTGCCCCGCATGCACAAGAAGGGTTTTCTTTTATATTTATTTTATATAGGTGAGAAGCAATTGAGCAATGACCCTATCTCATTCTCGAGATATTAGAGATCTCTCTTTTGGACATTTTTTTTGTGAAACCAAAGAAAAGATGGAATCTTTAATTGGATCTTACAATAGTATGTTCGCAACTAGTAAATTTAAATATCTAGTCGTTTGAAACAATTTCATATTTTAGAATGGTTTGGTATTATAAGTCGTCAACAAATTTTAAGTTAATACAGTGATATGGCCCTTAGGATAAATTGAATGTTCAGTCGAATATGTGAAGGTCAATTTCACCACCATATTTCGGTCATCATCAAAGAAATGGCTTCAGGCTCAATCCGTTATACCTATGTATATTATGTAGGCACATTTACAATCGGGAATTTCCCAACTTATCAGCTCAGTGAATTAACTGAATTTACCTATATCCTGTTGAGAGATTCTTTCGTTGAATAACAAAAAAAAAACATTTTACTACCTAATATTATTGTTATTAAATCTAATGAATGTTATCTTATATGAAATCTAAGAATGAATGTTAGTAAATCTAAGATATTGGTATTTGAAAAGACTGAAAGTATAACTGCATGTATGATAAAAGTAGAGAACGAATGGCTAGAACAAGTTGAGGAATATTTATATTTGGGGAGTAAGTATGTTTGAACGGAATGGATAAAGATATTGAAAGAAGAGTTATGGCAGGGAATAGAATAAACGGAGCACTTAGACCAGTAATGTCCGACCCAAGCATCTCAAAGGAAGCCAAAATTGCAATACACAATGCAATTGTGGTGCCTACTTTGACGTATGCAAGTGAAACATGGACCTGGCAAAGAACACATGAAAGTAGAATAAATGCTGTAGAAATGAGATCACTAAGAAGAGTATGTAATACAACGATATATGATAGAATAAAAAATGAGGACATAAGGAGAGAATGCAAGTTAAAGAAGGATATTATAATGTAAAATGAAAGTGAATGCTTTAAGGTGGTTTGGACATATAGAAAGAATGAACGATGAACGACTGACCAAAAAAATATACATGGGTGCTAGAGATGGAGTGAATAGCAGAGGTCGCCCCAGAAAGGGATGGCATGACCATGTGAATGATATTTTGAAAGAAGGAAACATAAAAAGTTTGAACAATCGACGAGCATGTATGAGACGATGCATTGATGTAAAGGAAGCTAGAAATGTGTGCAAAAATAGAGAAGTATGGCGCTCGGTTCTCTCTGCTTACCCCGTAAGGGTCATGGCGTGATGGTATGTATGTATGTAATATTATTGTTACTTAAATAGCTCTTGTAACCTCAAATGAAGAAACATTGGCCAGAGTCAAGTTTGTTATAAAATCGTGCATTTGTTAATTACGTTAAAATGAACAACAAATTATAAAGTGTGTGGAATACAAAAAATATTCACAATAAGAATTCAAAAAGTTGGGAAAAGAAGTTTTATTTTGTTTATTTATCCTCTTGTATATAATATAAAAAAATATTATGCCCACTGGCGGGCTTATTGCCATTAGGCAATTTTCTCCGACCAACCAGATTACAAAGTATGACAAAATTGTATTTGTAGTTGTAGCGAGAAAATAAAACAAAGAAACTTTACATTATACTAAGATAAACATCAAAACAAAAAAACATTATAGCGAAAAAAAAAGGATTAGGAAAGGAAGGATTAGGTTAGACGACGCAATATCCGGACAAAGTACTATCAGCACGACTATTCTGAGCTGAAAAATTCTGTGTTATGCATATAGTGTCGTACGTTCAGCAGATCGGAGTGGAAGAGTGTTTTAAATGGGAAGTAGCAAATGAAATCACAATTTGATGTTATTCTGTCAGATAAATTTTGCAAGAAAATTGAGCACATGAAATTTATTAAGGCTGAGTAAGGAGGAGATATTATGAAGAGGAAATATTTTGAATTTAATCAAGTATGTTAATGATATTGGGAACTTAGATGTAGGGCAATTGAAAAAGATGTGATCCAGGCTGTCTTCTTCTTGGAAACATATTACCTTTATTAAATACTTACTTACATACTTTGCATGTCCGGTACCTATCATATTCGTAGCCCTCAATATTCGGCTACCACTTTGTCTTGGTGTGTGTATGTTGCTCCTATCATGGGGCATGACAGTAGGTGCACGTTGTCCTGTCTGGCGCCACACTCGCAGGTGTCTTCCTCTCTGTAACCCCGTTTCTTGAGGTAACACTGTAAGAGCAGGAGACACCCGTCCTGAACCTATTGAGACCTCTCCATGTTGGATGGAGAGGGCTCAATGTGGAGAGGGCGATGAGGCTCGTAATGTCCCAGTGACAAGTTCTCCGCGGGTAGCAGCTACGTAGGTTCGACACGATCACGCCTCGGGCAGGCAACTATAGGTGCGGTCATCTTCAGGAAGCTTCTTCTAGACTTGAGTCTGCACTGATGTGGAATACATTATGTTCTCTTCTGATTCTTCTAAATTTATCCGTCTGAATTTAGTATATGTGAATGTCAAAAAGTTGAATGCATTTATACGGGACTCATTTCGTTACACCGCGTGCATAAAATCCTTTTATCCACCGTCACCCGTTGAGTTAGACGTTTTCGTACTCTGAAACGAATCAGAATAGGATATATTTGGTGTCTAGGGTCAGTTTGTTTCTTGCTCCATTCGACTTCTGCTGCAATGTATGTGCCTTGAGTTCCTGGTTCTCCTATAATATTCCAACTTCGTCTCTATTGAGATGTTAAAAATGTGTCAAAAAACATTATTGACTCCCGACAGGGAAAAGATCTTTAAAGTACCATGATAAGGACATGCTATGTATTATGTATGTTGCGAGAGTACAAGCAGCAGCAGCTGATTTTCAGCATGATCCCAATACATCAGAAGTTCTCAGGTGAGATAATTATGTATGTAAATACTTAGGTAGGTATTTATGGATCTATCTGACGTTTATCTATGAATCATTAAAGCTAGCACGATATTATGATTGATAAACTTGAAATCAATCAGGTGTCACTAGTCAAGAGTCCGCTTGTGAAGTACCACATGGTCTTAACTTATGTCCTACTCAATTTGGACAACTACCGGGCGTAATATATGTTCTCCTAAAATAGGACTTTTTGAAAACAAACCGCATTTAGAAACACAATAAAACCAACATGTTTCGAAAAAATTCTGCCATTTATTTATTTATCTTCTTGTACACACAATTTATACACTGGCGGGTTTATGGACAAACAGCAATTTCTCCCAACCAACCAGATTTGATAATAATATACAATACAGAGTGTACTTTGGCAATAAGTTTATGATATGGCAAAACTAAAAAATATATATAATGAAGGTAACACAGATAACAAAAGAAAACCCAAAAAAAAAATTAAAAAGATAAAATATAATAACAGTTCGTAGCAATGATAGGAAAACAAAACGAAATGGAGAGGAAGAAGAAATCAGGTCTTACCAGATAGATTTTTTTTGCTTTGCCTTATTACGTTTAATGAGATAGCCGACGTAATATCAGGACTATTCCATACCCTTGCTGATTATACTTCAAATGAAGAGCTAAAAAAATCAGTACTATGAATTGGAATAGATGGTAAAGTACATTCAGCAGATCGAAGTGGATATCAACATCACTATTCCGAAATCATTTATACATCTTTGATTCAACGGTAACATTACACAAATATTTAAAGATCAGTGAGGTTGCTAGGGAATTCCACTAAGACAAATATTTTGATATGTTAAATAATTGGAATATTCTCATATAGTGCCTGAACAATAGGTGTGTTGTATTTTGTATCGTGTATTCGTTCCATTATTATTGATTATTGTTACCAAAAAATGCATTCATCGACTAGAATTCTTATGATAAATTGAATTATTTGACCAAGTGAGGAATTCGGTATTCTCCGCCTCTTTTTTAGGGACACGACCGATATTTCTGATGTTTTCCTTTGTAAGATTGCTTCCAAAACTTAGCAATATAACAGTTTGGCCTCATCGATATTGAATTGCGATATTTTTTTGTATGTACAGATGGGACTTGATTTTGCCCATCATTTTTTTCTCAAGCCCTCGACTTGGCAACGTCAGTCCATTATGATATTTACTATTAATTCTGCGTAACCTCGATATTGGATTACAGATGCTGAAATGAACAATGCTAATTAAGAAAAATAGTTCAAGTTCTTCGTACGCCATTACGATGTTTGCAATATCCATTGGGTACACGGGCTGACGAAGGTTATGGAAGGCAATAATGATTGTAACAACTTCATACTATTTGCCAGTCTGTGGCGAGTTGAGAGGAATCACACGACACCTGAATCTAGGTTGGCCGGAATCGGATAGAATCTCTTGACATAGTAACCCCGAGGGCCGGTCATGGCTATGTCTTGGATGTTTTTTTCTTCTTTGGGGAATTCTATTGTCTACAACTGCGATCGTCAAGTGTGTCCATATATCATTTGCGTGTCTCAAAACCCTTACATTAAGTATAGTTTCCCAACAAAGCATCTCAGTCAACTTAAAATAGAACAATAATGCTTTCGTCCTTTATGAAATAATAAACAATAATTATAACGTATTGTTCATTATGAGATATGTTATGATTTCACAATATTAAAAAGCGTATGAAATACGTTAATTGCTCATAAACTATCATATAAATTGAATATTTTTTAACTTAAATATATGCAAACATTGTATTTTTTTCCCTGTCGGGAGTCAATGATATTTTTTGAATTTTTTTTTACATCTCAATATTATAGGAGAACCAGGAACACAAGGCACTTACAGGGACATCGTTTGGTTTATGTGATCAATTTTTTCTTCTTTTCCGTGACTGGGTTAAGCCGCGATTTTTATCGATTTGTCATTGGCCATAATCAGGTCCCTAGGTGTACAGCCTCCCCTCATCAGTGGACACATCAGTAGGTGTCTGTCATCCTGGGTTTCGCCACAATCACAATTAACATCGTCATCTGCAGGCAGGTACCCCCAGCTTTTGAAATTCTTCCTGCATCGAGTGACACCAGCTCTCAGCCTATTGAGGATAGTCCACATAGAGTATGGGAGCTGATCATCAATTATGCCTTTTTATTGAGTTCCCTTATCTATGCATTTTTTAAAGTTCTATATATTTTAATAATGAAAAATTGATCGTTTGAAAATAAGCTGTTTTTGACTTGTTTACCTACTAATACCAATTGTACCAAAACTCACGCATTTTTTTCTTCTCTGGGCTGGAAACACTGGTAAGTTGGAAGAAATTTCCATATGGCAATAAACTCGCCACTTGCACAGGGTGCAAGGAATAATGTAGATGGATATAATGCATATTTTTTAGAGCTAGATCGTGTATCTTTCTTCTTCTTTGTAGCGTTACAACCCTTGATAAATCTTACTATTATACTATCTGTGGCTCTACAACCCATGTTGGGTCTTAGCCTCCTGCAGAGCCCGTCTCCATGACTGTCTGTCTTACGCCATTACGCCATTACGCCAGTTATGGATGCAGATGTTATTTGCATCCTTCACTACTCCGTCCAGCCATCGAAGCTTCGGCCTTCAAATTCTCCTTCGTCCCCCCGGTACACCATTCATAATTTGTCTTGGGACGTCCTCTTCGCTCATTCTCTGGATGATGTGTCCGGCCCATCTGAGTCTTCCGATTTTTATTTCACTCAAGATCGTGGGATCCTTAATAATAATAATAATAAATAGGATTTATAATGCGCCGTTTAGTGATACAAGATCACTCCAAGGGCGCTGTAGCTTATTTGTTGGCTCACAGAAACAAGGCAGTCTTGAGAAGTCTACAGAAGGTTTCAATGCTCTGAGCTCCACGTATGTCAAGGGGCAATTTATATCCCACTAAATAAGAATTGTACCAATTTAACTTCAGAGTTGCTCGGGTTGGTTGGAAGAAATTACCTTATGGCAATAAACCCGCCTTTGTATACATGTACAAAGGCTATGTAAATAAATAAATAAATGTAGTAATTTAGGTATATTGTATTAATTTGATGTATTATGCATAGTTAACTAGAACACCAACATAGATAACTAGTCTCTTTCTATGGCTTATGACAGGTTCTATGGCGGACATTGGGACCTGGTTGATCTGTTTTGTGTGAGCCCATATGTTTGTTGAGGTAATGATTGTGAGTGCAGAAAGTTGAGATTGTGTACATATTTATTGTGGAACGGGAACAATCACCTAGTTCATAATTGCATATAATTGTCAATAAAAATTATAAACTGCTAGCCCTAGAACAGTATCTCCTAGTTGGGCAGCAGTAATCTACTTATTGTTGTCTTTATAAATATGGTGTGATAAAAGGTAAATAAATAAAAAAAAAATATTGTTCCACAGTCACACTGTCAAACAATGCTTATATTGTAATATTGTCATTGGTGGTGTATGAGAGAAAGACGTAGCTGTTGACTGCACATACATACATGTCATGACGGCTCAGCCCACGTGTGTTCACACGTATTCTCGTTTGTTTACCCACTGTGTACTGGTGCAGTGTAGTGTAGGGCCGTTGTGGAGCGGATGGTTGTGGTGGAGGGGGGGGCATCGCAAGTAGGTCACGCAATACGCACACGTGTTAACATGTAGCTCTCAAAGTTTTACACCGTCATTCCCAAACGATAGAATAAAGATATATATATATATATGAGTGTAATTACACATTTTATTTATTTATTTAATAATAAACGGCATAAATTGCCTCTTACATACAAACGTATATAAAAACACACATTGATGAAAAAAATATGTAGAATAAGAAAAAAACAATAAGGTGTACACTTAGCAAAAAAATATAAACATAAATAGTAAAACAATCAAATCAAAAATAAAAAAATAATAGATGTAAGCAAACATAAAAAAAGAAAATCATATGCACTCAAAAAAAACAAAACTTTGAATAAAAAATATTATAAATCCAAAAAATAGCAGTAAAAGTAATATGCAATATTAATTAATGATTAACCAAAAATATACCTATACAAAAAAAACATAAACAATTGAAAATAAACAAATTGTTTCTCTCATAAAAAAATTCTATTTTCTTGCTAACTATTATCCTACGAAAAAAAAATGTGATTTTTTTTCAATAATGTTTTTGTTATTTATGATGTTTCTTTGTATTTATTAGGTTTGTATTTATTTTATTTATTTGTTTATACAAAAATCTTTTTTACGTGTATAATAATACCCGATGTAGGTACAATATAAGTTTAAATTAGATGGGTCGGTGTAGAGCGGTTAGCGCGCTGGGCTAGTAATCCAGTGGTCGCGAGTTCGAATCCTGCCTCGACCGATTTCGTTCACCTAAGCACAAGAATTTATTTGCTTATTTTAGGGAAAGTAGGAAGATGTATATGTAGGTACTTGTTCAACAAGGACATATTCATTTTTTTTTATATAAAAAAAATTAAGTTATACCTCAAAAGTTTAATTCATTAATGAAAAATGTTGTCCCATTACATAAATCAGTTCTTTTTTTAATTAGTCATAGTGTATTTTATTCTTGTCATTTTTTGAAAAATAAATACAGTACATGTTTAAGAAAAATACATAATCTACTGTACCAATATAAAAGGTACTTCAACAATTACACTTTAATATTTAAATTTATACCCCTTGATAAATGTTTTTACATGATGTTTTTTTTTTTAATTTTTGTTTGATGATAGTTTCACAGAATTTATTACAAAACATTGTCCAAATAATCTTTTAAATATAAATGAATTCCAATTACAAATTTTCACGGGAAGTATTAGGTAGGTACATATTTAATTCTTTGTACAAAAATTATAAACAAATAAAACAAACAAAACTAAAGTGATAGAGGAAATAACAAATAATAAAATATAATTATTATAAAGACAATACAATTATTATAAAGACAACACAAGCGAGATGAAATAAATACAATTATTATAAAGACAATAAATGGTAATAAAGTGAATGAGTAAAATTAATAGAAGATGGGTCGATGGCAGAGCGATAAGCGCGCTGGGCTAGTAATCCAGTGGTCGCGAGTTCGAATCCTGCCTCGACCGATTTCGTCGTTCACCTATATCATAAGCATTTACTTATTTATTTATTTATACATCTTTTTGTACATAATATAAACAAATATAATTGTACACTGGCGGGCTTATTGCCATTAGGCAATTTCTTCCAACCAACCAGATTACAAAGTATGACAACATTGTGTATGTACAACAGCAAATAAAAAAGAGTAAAAGAAATCAAAGAAAATACGTATTACACTTAAATACTATTAAAACAAAAAAAAAATTATAATTCATAGCAATAAAAAGGATATGGTAAGGACAGGAGAGGAAATCGGGATCAGGTGTTCAAGGATAAATATTCCTTCTTTAGTTTTTTCTTGAAAATACTAAGTGAGTAAGACGACGCAATATCCGGACTAAGGCTATTCCATAATCTTGCTGATTGTACTTCGAACGAAGAGCTGAGAAATTCTGTATTATGTATAGGTATGGAAAGTGTTGTACATTCAGCAGATCGGAGTGGAAGTCCATGACTGGATAAATAAGTGAATTTGCTTTTGAGGTACTGTGGCAGGTTTGGGTTCGAGAGAATATTGTACAATAGTGACAAAATGTGTATATTGCGCCGCTGGCGTATCCTGGGCCAACAAAGAAGATTGCGGTAAGGTGATATGCGATCAAATTTTTTCAACCCAAAGATGAATCTGATTCATATATTCTGAAGACGTTCAAGTTTATTGAGATGCACTTCATTTGCATCCAAGTGCTTATGTATTTTAGGGAACGTAGGAAGATGTATATGTACTTATGAACTTGTTTAACAAGGACATATTCATTTTTTATAAAAAAAATAATAATAATAATAAAAAAATAAGTAAGATGCACTATCTTTCAAAACTTACGTATAGAATTTCTACATGTTTAAACGATATGAGTAAAAAAAAACTGAGTTGCGGTGAAGTTAATATTAGGTATATTATAATGGCCTGCGCTGAGAATCTTGTAAGAAATTTATATTTTATGTGAAACTCGTCAATCATAGATGAGGTCTAATGCCTTTTCAAAATTAAAATTGATTGAATTACGCGATCGCTATTCAAAATGAAACCTTGATTCTTCTTCTTCTTCGATGGCGCTACAGCCCAAATCGAGCCTTGGCCTCCGTTAACTTTCGCCTCCATCCAATCCTGTCCTCTGCTGCCACTTTCCAGCTCCTCTCCTGAAGAAGCTGAGCCGCATCCTTTCTGACCTCATCTTCCCACCGCAGCCTTGGTCTTCCTACCCTTCTTCTCCCACCCGGGTGTCCAGTCATGATTCGTTTCGGCACCCGTGAGGTTGGCATTCGTTGAACATGTCCAGCCCATCTCAGCCTAAGTAATTTCATGTGCGTTGAGATACTTGGGGTCTGGTATATGTTGTACAACTCATCGTTGCGTCTAATGCGTCATTCATCGCCATCCTTCAGGGGGCCGCATATTCTACGCAGCACCTTTCTTTCAAAGGTGTCCAGCGTTTCAGACATCTTCGCCGTTATGGTAAATGTCTCGCATCCATATGCCAACACTGTTCTGGCTGAAACCTTGATTCTATCAAGAATTAATTCGTCATTTGAATGAATCATGTAGACGTCTCTCCACAGTTTGAGAACTAATGATAAATATGAACATTCAGCACGTGTCAGAGTAGTGAAGCTCCGTCAATAGAAACTGTTGTTCCTAACACATTATAATATTATGTACCTACAATGTACATACAAACATACATATGTACATGCCAAGTATCTATTATTATTATGCACTTACGATAAAATATCAACTTTTAAAATAATTTTTGTATGTATAATATAAAAAAACTTTCTAGGATTAAAGAATAAAATATAACAGCATATTATTTCCACAAATTCGATTTATTACGACCGAACGTTTTTGCCGAGTTGACTCGAAATTATCGAGGTCAAAAAAATAAATACCTACATAGTTCTTGAAATGGGACGAACATAATATATTATAATGATGACAAATAAAATTAGAAAACTAAGTTACATTTTTAAGGAGCTTAGACACATAATTGACAAAGAAATGATTAAATCTGTATATTTTGCTATTGTTCAGACATTACTTTCTTGAATTGTTATATGCTGGGGATCTTGTCTTAAGACTAATTTGGAACCACTTAATATTGCACAAAAATTAATTTTAAAAATTGCTTTCAAAAAGAGTTTCCGATATTCATCAGATTTTCTGTTTAAGTCATGACTGTAAAACAATTAGGTAAGTATATATGTTGCAAATTTTATGCAAATTTTATACTAGTATTAAAATAGCTAACAGGAACACAACAAAATCGAACCACTAGAATGACATTATCCCTAAACTATATGGCTGTAAATGCAAGAACATCTTTTGGTCAAAATAATAATTTTCCCTTTCAAGCTCCTTTGATGTTTAACAATCTTCCCGAATGCATTGAAAAATAAATTCATTTCCATTGTTCAAAAAACAACTCAAAATTTATATACTCACCTGACATGATTTAAATTAATTTGTGATTTATTTTGTTTTCTTTTTACTTATTATGTGTTAAAAATATTTTTATTGTGTGGTCACCCTGGCATTTATATCCATGTACCTTGCATTAATTGTACCAGTTGGGTGTGCCTTTTTTTTGCTGTGGAATATTATTATTGTCACAATAATGATTTAAGGTACCCAACTGCGTATAGTAAATATTGTATGTATTTTTGTGTGGTAGGTGCATGGATATAGACGTAATGTATAAATATAATATTGTAAATCGCCAACCACGAAACAGGCGTAGTCCTAGCGAGGTTGGGATAGTATTTATAAATGATTGTATAAGTGTCGAGATGATATAAATAAATAAATAAAATATGTGCTTACAATGTTGCCAAATGTGTGGGCCGGATAACAGTGATTATACAATGTCGCCAAAAAGTATTGGATTAGTTTTGTTAAATTTAGTTTCGTTTAGACCTTGATGATACCGAGTCACCTCCGCGAAAACGTTTGGTCATAATAAATCGAATTTGTGGAAAAAGACTTGGTTTTATTTTATTCACTTATTTTTAAATGGATTACCAACCTGTTAACACAAAAACTATAAAAATATTGATAAAGGCGGTATAGGAACATTTTTTTTAATTTTATTTATACATATTCAAAAACCATAATCACAAGATACAGAAAAAGATACACAATAAAAACGAGTGGGTCGCAGGAGCGTGCCTAGAACCTTCGGACTACGCAAACCCTGAAAAAATCGGAAAATGTCGAAAATTTTATGTTTTTTAAGCATCGTTGTTCATTCCAGTGGCCATGAAAAATATTTTTAAAATCACATGCCAAAATATATTTATATTTATCAAGCATCGTATTCGGTTTAATTTTTAATTTTGTGGTATGGTTGCAATAAAATATTTACATATTAGGTCTTGAATTTCTTAATATATCATAGGCAAGCCAAGATTTGCGGCTTCAATCAGCAATTCCGCTACTGATAAATGATGTAGCTAATAATTATATACATATCAATATTTTGGCCTTTTTTTACACACGGTCTCCCCCTACACAAACTTTGTCAGCTTTAAGAGGGAAGCGATGTTGCATTAGATTATGTTTTATATGTATTATTTTGTATTAATATATGTATTTTTTGTATCGTAATAAATAAATATAAAAATAAATAAAGGGTGCCAAAGATTGCATTGCGCGAGATACCAGAAGACGCCAACCACCGGGAGGACCATCAAAGAGATGGAAGAAGAGGTGGACATCCTTGTCCCAGTAGGACCTGTAGAAACAGATCATACAAAAAGAGGAAGAAAAAGATGTGCCTTTTTAGCAATTTGAGAGTAAAATTATCAAATTTGAAGTTGCTTGAGCTTGGAGTCACTTTTAAATATTTGAGAGTTACAAAAACAAAATCTAATGGAGTCTAAGCGAGTATTAGATATAAAAAATTGCAAATTTGAAAGCAATCGAATGAGTACTTGAATCTATAATCGACTAAGTAGAATGAACACGCCGTACATAGCACATAGTACACAGCACACACAGATACATTGTGATGAAACATTCAGAATACAATCTCAGCATGATACTTGTTGACAATCTGCAATAAAAAATAACCTTAAAAATGCGAATTCATAACTCCAAACTATATCTCCTTGAGGGTAGTTAGGAGTAAACACATATTGACCTTCATCAGAGTGCAAGCACTTGAGTGTGATAGAGATATTTAAAACAAAAGAAATAAAAAGTAAAAAGAAATAAATGTTTCGAGTTGGTTGAACCACACCACCCCATTGTGCGTGTAGTAGTGTTGTGCAATAGTTGTATGTGTTAAAGGGGTGCATAATCGACCCACTATATTTTATCTATTACTCTCTACACGTACTAAGGCATGGTGTGACTTTCCTATGTCTATATGTATTTGAAATAGCACATTTTTTATGAATATTTTTTTTTTTTTTTTTTTATTTTTTTTATTATTATTTTTTTTTTTTTTTTTTTTTATTTTATAGAATACAACAGCATTACAATAAAGATTTATACAGATATACAGAGATAATTTTTATGTTGCCAATTATAGTATTCTAAATATATTGAGTACATACACATTTATTAACAATTATGAAGACAGGGTGGGAAAGGAGAGAGGTAGGAAGGGGAGTGGGGGGGAAGCATTGACCACTAGAAACTCATTTTATGATTTGCCTCACGTGTCTCAATTTATGAAGAATAGTAAATTAAAATTAAGTTAAAGTTAATGTTAAAGGGGCACTATTAAAAAGTTAAAGATGTGCACAATAAAACAGAGCACAGATTAAACATCCGACAAATTCACAATTTTTTTTTTGAATACATAAAAACTTGAAGCAAACATATCCAACTCCGGAACGCTCAAACAATTTCTATTGTACCCAGTACAAGCTCTATTAATATAAGAATTTAGCATATAGTTAGTTTTAGAAGGTTCTATATAAAAGAGAGACTGGTTTCTATTTCTCCTAAGTGGACAGTGAAAACGGAGTGTGCTTAGAAGGGGTGCGCTGTCGATCAGACCGTTAATAATTTTATATAGAAAACAAATATCATGGATTGATCTGCGTGTCTCCAGTAGTTTTGTGTTGTGGTGTTTAAGAGCTTGAGGATAGTTAGAGAAATGTAGTCTATTACGAAAATTTAATTGCTTTATATATTTTTTTTGAAGATTTTCTATTGCGTTAATATGTGTTTCATAGTTTGGATTCCAGACAACCGATCCAAATTCCAGTAAGCTTCTAATAAATGAATTAAATAATATACGCAGCGTGTCAGAGTTATGAAAAGGTTTCGTGTTTCGAAATATGAATCCGAGGGTTTTATATGCTTTAGTTGTTATGTATTCAATATGATTAGTGAAAGATAGTTTTTCGTCCAGTATTATACCTAAATCCCTGATTTCAGATTTATAGTTCAGTTCTTCACTATTGATTTTATATTTGTACAATATTTTATTACGGTTACGAGAGTATGTTATGTAATTACATTTTTCCACATTTAAGAACAATTGATTTTCCGCACAATAATGTTGTAAACTATGTAAATCATCTTGGAGCTCCAAACAATCTGACGGGCTTTTAATTTCTTTAAATATTTTAGCATCATCTGCGAACAACAGTATGTTGGAATGTTTAAGACAAGATTTTATATCGTTAATGTAAATTAAGAATAGCAGAGGCCCCAGATGAGAGCCCTGGGGTACTCCGGAAAAAATAGAAAATTTTAAATATAATATTATCTAAATCCGAAATTATCAGTTCTATTGAATTCAAAGTGATTCGAAAACTGATCAAAAAATCTCAAGATATTCTATAATTTCTGAAAACATATCTGAATTATTCCAACATTTCTACGATAAAACTGAGATATCATAATTATCGACGAAGTTTTTATTTGGTAGAATTCCATTATAAGTTATATCTATAATTAAAGGTAAAGACTTTTTGATTCTACATTAATTTTATTCTGCGCGATAGGCCTATTTCGCCTTGTTAGGGCATTAACTAGCTTATCATCTTTTTGAGCTTATCATCTGAGATATCATCTTTTTAATCTTAAATAATAGTGGAATATCTTTAGACTTCTGTACTGGCGTCATGGGTTCGATTTCCAGCATATTTATCATGCTGTTGTTGCTTCTCTGGCATCGAAACACTGGTTAGTTGGAAGAAATTGCCATTTAGTAAAAAAAATATTAATAATGTGTTTAAATATTTCTTTAATATTTGAAATTATTTAAGACATCGTTCGGTTGAGTAGATCTAGAAAAATATTCTGGACAGACGAAGAACGATGATAGACTTGCATATACAAAAATTTGGTGGCTACAGTGATGAACCTGGCTGCAGCATTGAAAAATGACTGAATTTTATTGGCTTCAATTGGGATTGACTTTAAACGTCTTAGTTGAAATGAAAAGAAGTAACTGTGTTTATTTTAATTGAAAAGCTTAGATTCGTATTTATTTTGACTCCAAGAAGTTTAACACAGGATTAGGGAAGAATATCTGAATATTTGAAGGTTAGTGGGGAGGTGTCTATTAAATAACTTCGTTTGCGTGTTGATGTCCAGAGTAGTTCTGTCTTTGGTGGGTCTAGTTTAAGTTTGTTTGCTGACATCCAAACACCGATATCTTCGATACATTTACGAATTACGGTTTTTAGATGGTGAGCATTTTCTGGTGTGCAATAAAAGTAAAGCTGCCAATCGTCCGCATAATAGTGTATGAGTAGTCCGAGGGAGTCACTGATTGAAAATATGTCTTTTGTGTATAAGATAAATAGTAGCGGACCTAACACAGACCCCTGGGGTACTCCGAATTTTACAAAAACAGGAAATGATTTTAGGTTATTGAATATTAAACCCCATAAGCATAACGGGTGGTGGTGGGGAAAGAAGAGTTTACATTGTGCTACATACATCATTTGGTGATCAAACTGGGAATCGGACCAATATATCAATATGTACACACAATAATTCAAACTATTGATGTACATCGTTTCATTATAGCCGATACGAAAAAAATAGCACTTTAAACCCAACCCATGCACCCGGGACACCCACACGAGACTCATCAAACTAACAATACAAAAATGACAGTGACAAGGTTGAAACAGAAAGTCTTCTTTTAAATGGAGGTCAAAATTATAATTTTAATTTTAAACTTTTTAATTAAACGAAATATTCATATATGGCCATCGAATATAAAAGAAAAATGAACGAAATCAATAAATTAATTCGTGTAAACCTAGATAAGTGATAGATTTAGAGTGGGTAGTATTGTGAAATAATGTTTAAAACGAGGTTGTGACCAAAACTGAAAACTTAATCTCATAAAAGAAAACAATAATTTTATTTTAGTTTAGAGATTTCTGAAAACGAAGGATAATTGGAAGAAATTTTCATTTGGCGATACAGAAGTATACTGGTAAAAAAAACGAGATTCGAAATAAAAGTAACTATTTTTATGACTTTTTTTTATATCTCAAATGAGACGTAGTTGGAAAGTTATAGGAGAAACGGGAAAATCATATAAATGTGTCATTAATATCCGATTTATGTTTAAATATTGAATGAATTCGCCATACCCCTGTTCCATCTCATTTTATATACCGTAAGTTTATGTCAGATCTATATATTCTTTACTCTGCATTGTATCAATAGTTGACTAAATAATTTGTTATATATATGACTTTTGGGCGAAGGGTACCGGGTTCAATTCTCGACGGTGACAGTTTTAAATCGTGATTTCATTCTGGATCAATGAGACGATAAATATCATAAAACTACAGAATGTGGCAATTTGTAATTAGGTGCGTGTTATCAATATATGTACGGTGCCACTATTTTTACGACCGGAATTGGCGGGAAAAAGCGTTTTCCCGCCAAAAAGTGTCTATTTACACGACAAATTTTCTGACGTCGTCTATGTTTATAGGTCATTTATAACCATAGAAAGCGCAGATAAATCAAAATACAAAAATATTTTCCTTTGTCATTTTTTTCAATGGTCATAAAAATGCATCATGGAAACCAACTTGAAGAAAAAATAAATAATATTGGCTTCTTATTACATTTACTTAATTTTATAAATCATTTTTTCATCGAGATCTACAATTATAACAAAGTATAAACAAAGGTAAATATTTTTATAACTTGATTTTTCTGCGTTTTCTGTGGTTATTTTTGGTTGTCGTCTATGGTTGAGTCGTGTAAATAGTCGTAGCCAGGTATGTCATAGTAGGTACATGTTGCCCGAGTAGAAATATAATAAAAAAAATACGATTACAATTATCTATAAATTGCCTATTGATGAGCAAATGCAAGATCAGACTAAGGTGCTCATGGTCAAAATCAGTTTCAGTCATTTTGAAAAGGTAAACAGGAGTACGAATCTTCATTGCATTAAGTTTGCAAAATAAATAAATATAGCAAATAAGTTAGTGTAGCAGTAAAAAAATGAAAATAAATTTCTTGTTGATGTTTCTTTGGTATACATATAAGGAGTTACTTTATCAGACAAAAATATATCAGGCGAAACGGTCGTAGATATATTGTTTAAATTTTACTAGTGGAGCACCATGGAGTTACATATATATAAATGCTGTCTCGATCGCTCAAATCAAGTCAATCTTCAAAGAGACTTTTACAATTTTAGTATTTTTCCGAGACCGACAGTTTTTTTAGACTTTACATTTTTTGAAACTTTTACAATTTTATAGAATTTACACTTTTTGAAACGATTCCGGTTTTATTTTAGACATTTAGAGGTTTTTTGAAATTCTTACGAACCCAACGCTCAACATAACAATCAAAAAGGGAAAAATTCTGGCTTAAAACGGTAAAGATTATGCACAGAAGGTATTAGGGCAGCATAAATCGTTAGGAGGTAATAGGCGCACATAAATTATATGAATAATCCAATTCGTCATATATGAAAATGAATGTTGTGGGTGAGTTTGATACAACCAACGGTACAGCATGTTGTGTATCCTCTCTCACGACAAAATAATTAATTATGTTTGTGTTGTCTGTATTGCACACACTGCAGTTCGTTTTGTCGTGGTTTTAAGGCTTTATGCAGAGGCGTTTTGCATATTATAACGTTTATATTAAACGCCCTGAAATGCAGTTTATATTTAGGAATGTTCAAAATCTAACAATTGTGATTTGTTTTGTAAATAAATGAGTCATGATTCGAAATGCACATAATTTTTACCGACTTTAGTTAAATTCTGAGATCTTTACAACGATTGAAATGTAAATTGTGCTGTTGGTCTTGAAAACTGCTTGCCTTCATTCTTCATTCAAAAATTGTTTCACAAAAAGTGCTAACAAAGAGATGTCTAAGATAAATATTGTCTGTTTCTCAGAGTATCAATTCTTTAATAATCGGGAAATTGAAAATATAACAGGAAAAATAACATCATTCATGATTCAGCAATGAGGTTCACCACCAATTCTGAATTTTGCCTTCTTTTTGTTTACATAGCACACAGTATTATAAGTTTCTTAAGTATTTATTTGGTAATTACAAAATTACCAAATAAATAAATAATTATATATATTAATCAATTAACCATTATATATTAACAATCTAAAATACCCTGACAACTGACAAAACTGAGCGCTCGACATAATACTCAGATTCAGTAATATTTACAATAGTGTGGGATTCACACAGTTCCTCCCAAGTATTGAACCTACATACTGAACCAACGACCATACTTAGCACATCAGTTACTCCAACGTATAGACAGGCAGACTATCTATCTAAAAAGATATACCTTTTCCAAAAATAGACATAACTGTACTAAGACACAAGGACTCACGCTGTGACAGCTCATCACACAAAAAGAGAAGGTGGTTGCAAAGATTGATGTATCTTGATTCGTATTATGATCACAACATAGAGTCCTTTTAGATTAAATTGGAAATATAAGTCTTCAATAACTAATGACATTGGAGAGGATCTCATCAATGTGTTAGCTAATTATGAAAGTGGATACCATAATACTTCGTAAGGAAACACACATTTGATAATGATTTTATTTCTATTACAACGCCGGCCATTAATAACAATAATTATAAATTATTGGAAAGTCCAAACTTTCAATTGGGAATAATTCACCCAGATAATAAGCATATCAAAGGCTAACTATTGCTATATTGCGTAACAACCCTACTGATTCCAGATTATTAAAACTTTTAAAAAATCTTCTACGATTCAATGGCTAAATGATTCTATATGGCTAAACGATTTTGAAATAATATCAGTGGCTGACACAATAAAGGGTAATTATTACGAGAAGTCTTTTAAATCTCGTTACCCAAAGCAGTGTATTTCCCACTTTTTAATCTTTTAAATAATTACAATTTACGCATTGATCTGCTAATTCTTTTGAAGACGTACATAACGGCAGCTTAGAGTTATTAATTGTTACTTAATTGTTATTAATGTCATTATTTAATCGGCCAGTACAAAAAAAAACATTCATTTATCGGATCACGAAATGTAAAATTGGTGAAACTATTCAATTCACATTTTTATCCAATCATGAACTTCCACTCCGATCTGTTGAACTTACAACAGAGCTGGGGGGGAGCAAATGTACGTTCTGCGCACCCGGAAGTCTGACTCAAGTTGCTTTACGACAATTATAACTTCCCATTTTCTTCTCCTTGTCCTTTCCCAATCCTTCAATCCTTTTGTTTGCTATGATATTTTTTATCGGTATCATTTTGTACATATTTAATGTTGTTATCTGGTTGGATGAAAAAAAAATTGCCTATGACAATAAGCCCACCATTGTGCATTTTATTTCCTTTATATTGTGAATCTAAATTGAAAATTTTAAATTTTTCGATTGTTCATTATAGGATTTACAATCACGACAGAAGTTTCAATCTTATAATATGTGAAATAATGTAGGAACATAATTTTAATATACTTCTTCTTAAAATCCACTTTTTCTGCATCCGTACGTTATACAGTTGACGTGCATAGTGTTTAGCTTTGCATTTCTGCAGTAAATTACAAATAATTAGTGCTTTTGCAGTTCAAATCTAATTATTAATTATTACTATCCGATAGGCCTTGGTGCCTACATTTGAAGTGCCAAAACAATAATTTTCCTTCGAAAAAACTTTCAACCCACATGATATATTGCACAGATGGATGCAAATATTATGCAAATATGACGAAACCTAGGAACAAGCTCCTTAATAAGAGTCCATCATTGCATTATGATGCATCTATTTCAATATTTTAATTTTATAAACAATGATATTATAATATTTTATTTAACGGGTCTAATTGTAAAACATATCCGCAAACAATACTCAATATTACGTAGGACAACTGTTCATAATCGCTTGCGTCAATATTAAATCGATATTGAAGCCACAATAATTATAGTCGACTACATAATAATAAGCAGTTCGGCTCATGTGCTGGATTCCTTGGTTCGAATCCCAGCAGAGGAAAATATATTTAAAATTGTTATTACGGAAATCATGGACTGGACCGGAAACTGGTAGGTAAATCGTAATAAAGCGTTTATATTATTATTGATCTTAATTTGTTAGGGATTCTTCTTTTCAAAATGAAGAATAAAAAAATTCACGTCAGTCCGTACTGCCATTGTTAAACACATAATGTCATTGTTAAACACAGTTGTTTTATACAGCAAGCAAATTCATGGTACAAAATCAACAATAACGTTTGTATGAAAAACAAAAATGTTCAATTTTATCAAAACATTAAAAGAATCACGTCGCAGTTTTAATATAACATGCATTTTCATCGGTAAAACTCAAATTCTGAAAAATCCAGAAGGTACGTAAAATACGGACAGAAAAGTTAAATAAAAAGTGTAAAAAATAATAAAAAGGAAGAGTAAAAGCGGAACAATTCAAACACGTCGAACGAGTCATTTTTATCAGGAAAACAAGAAACGAGAAAGGTTTCATTATATTTCTAAGGATTTTTGTGCTCCACAACCAGATATGCCGAAACGTCTTGGGTATACGGAGCGCATGATATCGAAGAGATCGCCCGTGAAATTTTCAAATATTGTATGTATTTCATTTTAACCGGGCGGGATGGAACGCGGACGTTCCACTGTCGAATTGAAAAGCCTTGTTGAAAAGAGACACATGATTGATCGCGTATGTGCGTCCCACTCGCGTCGCTGGAGAAGCGGGAAAGAGCGTTCGGTCGATAGCGCTATCCCCGTCGCACCCACGCAAAAGAAAGTGTGCCAAGGCTGTCCGGTGTTAAAGGCTCGGTGCCTTTCCTTCCTCGTTGTTATGTTTCTCTGATACTCTTCAGGGAGACAAATGAACGAAAGAGAAAACAAAGATCGAAAAAAATATATTGAAACTATTTTTCCTTCTTATTCGTTTTATAGAGAGAGTATTTTTTTCTCAATTTGTATTCTTTACTTCATTGTACCTAATAAATATTTTTGAGAATTATGAAAATAACTTTTATTAAATAAGTTTCGTCATAATGATTGTAATATTTCGTTCCACTATGAAATTTTGATTATGCAATAATATATATTATACTTGAATCAATTAATGAATCAAATACTTGAATCAATTAATTGTAAAAAAATAATTGATAAGGAAATCATCTTCAAACTTAATTCATTTATAATTTATGGCTTCGGAATATTTCTTTAGAATGGACAATGGACATGATCTATTTCAAGTAGGTACTCGAGAACATTCTGAAAAATAACTAATTATATTTTTTCCCATTTCATCTCTATATTGATATTAAAAATTAATCATATAATTATTTTTGTTTTCTGAATGATTATATACTTAATTAAATATTACAAACAAATAGGGTTGTTCACTCAACCCTGTTAAAAAGCCTCTAAAGATTGGTATTCACGGTAATCTCTACCGTTGGTTCTCGTCCTACATCTCCAACCGTAGCTAAATGGTGGTGATAGGTGGTTTTAAATCTGATACTGTAACTGTCACTTCTGGAGTTCCCCCAGTTAGCTTGTTGGGACCCTTATTATTTAATATTTATATTAATGACATTGATGTTTGTTTATTAAATTCACATGCCATATTGTTTGTTGATGACATGAAGATTTCTTCGTCTATTAAATCTATTACTGACTGTCATAAGCTACAAGATGATTTGAACCGATTCAATACATATTGTCACGAACATGATCTTGATTTTTCTAAATGTTTTGGCGTACGATATACTGGAAATAAAAATGTATTTATATTTGATTATTCAATTAATAATTCAACATTATGTACAAGATCTGAAAGTAAAGATCTTGGACTCGACAGTAAATTGATCTTTGACAAGCATACTGATCATATTGTCATCAGTGCATCTTCTATGCTTGGCTTCATTATCCGCACCTGTAAGCATTTCAAAAATCTCAGCACCTTTAAAACACTATTTCTCGTACGTTCGTAGTATTCTTGAAAATGCATTGAGATGTGGAACCCAGGCTATGCTGTTTATATAAACAGAATTGAAAGCGTTCAAAACAGATTCTTAAGATACCTAAACTTTCGCTTTTTTCGATCCCTTATTAATAATGAAGATTCATGTGAGTTCTTGAGGTACGCCGAAGAAATATAGCAGATGCAGTTCTATTATTCAAAATAGTGAACAATAATATAGATAACTTTGACCTTCTTGGACGACTAATATTTCACACTCCAACTCGCAACAACAGACATTCTAATACATTTTATATTCCTCGAGGCAACACAAACTCTAAAAAGCACTCTTTCATTCGTAGAACAACAAACTCCTTCAACTCAAACTTTAATCAGATTGATATTTTTAACTCAACTGTTCAAACGATTAAACAAGTATTGAATACCATTTCACACACTCAACAGCTAACTTAAACTCCTTTCAACTCCTCATTTTCACCTTATTCTTCCTCCCCATTTCCTCCCAGTCTTCCCTTCTTCACCACCCTTCACCAAAGTATATGTTTTGACTGTCATTAGTTTCTAGATTAATCAGTGGAATATTTTTTATTTGTTTAATTTAATCTTTCATTATTTTTTGTACTTACTCTATATGTAAACTGTTAATATTCATAAATAAAATCAAATGTATTCCAAAAAGACAAATACACAGAATTATTATTGTAAGATTATTTTTTATTATCATTTAAAGTAAATAAAAAAATTATACCTATGAAACTCAAATCACGATTTTTTCTTTAAAATGTGAAAGTAATAAAATATAAAAAGATGTATTATCTAAAAATCTACCCAACAAATTATGCATACAGCAGAATTTTTTTTTTTTTTTTTAATTTTTAATCTGGCTATTCACCCCGATCGGGTGTTATTTGCCAAAAAAGGTATAAATGATTTAGTTAACTGTTTTGTGTGTGAAGTTTATGAAAACTGTTTACTTTAGATCTTAATTAGGTTATTTTTAATAAATCTGACAATCAAGATGTATGTGTTTTTGGAATTGGAAGCCAAAAGCGACCTCATATTCACTGGCATTGGCGTTTTTATTCTTATTAAATCTGTATAAAAATTTGGGTACGCGTTTTTTAATGGACATTCAAAAAATATATGATCCAGCGTTTCAACGTTTGTTCCGCACTCGCATAGATTCGACTCAATCCTTGCCAAATGCTCACCAGTAGAACAATGTTACAGCAGAATTTGTTAATTGAAACTCACAGTAAAGGTCTATAGTCTCCGCGATTTTGGATTGTAAAATAAAAAAAGCATGAAAATCGCGAGATAAATCAAATAATTACGTAAGAATTACTTTTGTATGGGAAATGAAGCTTCGTCACCTGGTCGCAAAGATGTCACTTTACGACGAGTCGCAAAAGATATTTTCGTGGTTTGAATCTCCGCTAATTACAATATGGTATAACAATATTATAATTATAATGAGTGGGTACCGCCTTTTGTAGTCATAATAGCGATTTATAATATAGTTTCGCTTTCTGTGACCCAGTTTTCACTATCATACACATGTACATAGGTACCTACACATCACACAACTTTCACGACCGTTCACGTCATAAATACATCATCGTCATCATCGTAAACATCAGATCAATCTAAAGCGGTAATCAGTTTTATGACGTCACACACAACTATTATCTCAGTACAGATTCCTACTGTATCAAAAGTGAACGCTCGTGTAAGATATCTGCATGGATAGAAAGATGGGCCACAGAAATTACTCAAAATAGACATCTATTAGCGGACCAGCCCCCCTGGACAACGTGTCATTTAGCTCAAGAAAACTAACAAGAAAAGATAATTCAATGTATAGAAAGTTGTCACGTGACATGCAACTGTCACTTCCATATTATATTGAGTTATCTTTTCTTGAGCTAAATTACACGTTGTCTAAGGGGGCTGAGTACCTGGTATTGACTTGCCACGGAAGGTTTGGGTACTTACTCTGGAGATGGGGGAAAGGGGATAATCATGACTGAGTGAGTAGTTGGTTAAAAGTGGTGCCAGTTTAAGAAATTTAGTGGTAGCGTCCAAGACATCCACTAGGCGAAACCAGAGGCGGTGAACTGGCTTTCAGCGCTGTGATAAACCATACAAAAAGTAATGTAACTAAGCGAGACACGTAGTCTTCGATTCTTTACAAGACAAAGACTGCAAGAAACGGAAAAAAACTGAAGGTAATCCAAACTACTGAACATCATCAAATACACCTCATTTCAATATGCGTAATTTTATTATGGAAATAGTTAGATTCGGGTATAAATCGAAAATACAACAGGTAAAATAATATCTCACATAGTTCAGCAAAACACCCAATCTGAATGTAGTGCCTTTTTAGGTGATACGTGTCTTGTGTCTGGGCATACACGCATGTGTCTTATTCATATTATGAATTTATGCACACCCGCACACCTGTCGCAATGATGTTCAACACCCATTCTGAATGTAGTGACTTTTTATAGACGAGATGAGATTGGTGTGTGGGGATACACGGGACACCCGAAAACGATGATAATAGAAAAGAGTGGAAGCACTATTCTAAGCCGGTGCTTCACAGCTAACTATTTTTATTAAGATTTAACTTTTTGATCGTCAGTTCTTGATGGAATTCCATTTAAATTTCTTAATTTTTTTAATAAATAAAAATAAAAAACCTGTTAAAAATCAATTCCACTATTTATTTAAGTAGTAGTTTAATATTTAAGTAGTTCAGATAGATAGTCCATTTTATCAAATAGATAGTCCAGAAACGATTAATGAAGAAGGAATTCCGAAACCTTAATCAATAAGGCAGATCAGTGCTTAAGGTAACTATTTTTTTAGATTCAAAATGGATAATTATCGTTTTTAGTACAATGTTTTTTTTTTATTTTTCTCTCAATTCTCTATTATTTTCGGTTCGCAAATTTTACAAGACTTCAAAATTTGTACTCTTTAATTTTAATTAAATTTCGCCAGATTCTCGTCTTGTTCCTTCATTTATGTATAAAAGAACACTACAAGAAAGTCCCCATACCATCACGCCACGCCCTCACTTCGTCCGCATTCATGCATCTCATACACGTAGGTACGTCTGTTGTTCACGCTTCTAATATTTCCGTCTTTCAGAATATCGTTCACATGGTCGTGCCATCCCTTTCTTGGGCAGCCCCGACCTCTCATTCCATTCCTGTCCGCACAGTTTATTTTCTTCGTCAGGCGTTCCTCATTCATTCTCCCCATGTTACCAAACCATCTAAATGTGTTCACTTACATTCTTTTCTAATGTCCTCATTTCTTACCCAGTCATACATCGTTCTATTACAGATTCTTCTTAACGATCTTATAATATTTATTCTGCTTTAGTGGCATGTCCAGGTTTCACTACGATAGCGTTATGAACGGCAACTTTGGCCTCCTTTGATATGTTAAGTATGCGTATATTATAAGTGTGTATGTTGTATATGTGTGTGTATGTATGTGTATGCGTATATGTGTATTTGTATATGTGATTTTTTTTTCTCCTTTTTGGATACATTTTGGTTTGTATTCTATATTCACTAAAAAAACAAAAATAAACTTTAATCATCTGTATGTATTAGCTGTAAGTTGAACTTGATTTACAATTTATTAAATGATTCTATTATTATAAGTAAAATGTATGTATTATGTAAAATGTAGATATGTTATTTGCTCCTGTCCCAAGCACAAGTTTTTAACTTTATTGGGACAGTGCCTTTTAAAAAAAAACTGTATTAATTAAAATCTTTGTACTATGTGTCTGTTTATATTATGTTACTCAATAATAATAATAAAAAAAAAAAAAATGTTGGGATCATTCGTAACTGGTCTAAGTACTGAATTCACTTCTTTTTCTGCCATAACTCTTATTTCGATCTCCTTATCAAGCAGTCCATTCCGTTGAAACATGCTTTCCAGATAGACATATTCGTCGACTTGCTAGAGCCATTCGTTCTCTACTCTTATTCGACACGCTGTTCTGCTTTCACTCTTCAAAGACCAGGAAAAATGTACTTAGTAATAATAAAGTCAAGATACGAGAAATGCACTTCAAACCACCTCAATTATTAAAAAGCGCCTCTTGACGTCTAATGAATGAATGAAAAAGCGTCTAATGAATGGGAAATATCAAGCCGAAGGGGACAGCATACAAAATGATACAAATAACAGTTCCATCCAAACCCTGGTTTCATGGAAAAAAAATGTCAAAAAGAGATATTTCAAACATTATGTAGAATGAGAATTGGTCACTGCATGATCGCAAACCACCTTTACAAAATACATATAAGGGACAGTCCTTTGTGTGATTGTGGAGAGGTGGAAACTTTGGATCACGTTTTCATGGAGTGTCCAATACACGATAAATTCGACTTTTATTCCAAGCTGCATGTCCCTCTGCCCGTTAATATGTCGCATCTTCTCTCCCTAAATTCGTCTAAAGTTTACTCAATTATATCAAAATTCCTTAATTTAAATTAAATAAATCTTTAAGAGATATTCTCATACAACAATCCTTATAAATATACACATATTCGTTTTGTTATGGCACAAATCACCCTCCTTTTAGGGTGGGTTGCCTTATAAAAAAATGCACTTCTAAGTGTGTTGGTCTCATTTTAGGCAAACATCTGCCAACGATTTTTAGACCGTTTAAATAAAGAACCAAAAACTCTTCAGATGCTTCGTTGAAGAGTTTTCGTTGATTCTCAATGTTGTTATTTGCTCCACGAGTTTGTTGATCGTTCATTAAACTGATAAAGTTTGAGATAATTTTTGTACCTACATAATGCGCAGTGTTGTTGTGCGTTTACATACATAGGTAGATGGCATATTTGTGTCATATTGACATTAATTTAGGGAAATAAGGGCATATTGTTATCGGACGAGTCAACCTAGAGAGACCCTTTGACCCAATTGTGTTATCTTCTCTTTCAGTTTGATACTTCTAACTGGCCCTGGGACTGGCCAAGATAAGAGACACTGGGCCCTACAACAGGGCTAACGAAAAATTAAATAAAAAAAAATTAGGACACTCTTTTCTAATTTGAATTATAATAAAATCGAATGCAAAATTCCAGTACACACAGACAGACAAGAGAAGTGAAATAAAACTAAAATCAAATCGATCTAATGCAGATATAAATAACGCCTGAATATTATGCAACATGTATAGCATTCACAAAAAGTTGGCGATATACCTCGCCCAGCGAAATATTGCGGCTGACATAACCTGTGCATAAACCAATTTTAGTGCAGAAAAGTACTCTTATTTGTATTAACCAATAAACTTATTTGGCTTTCGACGTTGTGCAGCGAATTACGTGTCACTTTTTCCCTAACCTTTGCATCCATAGATTTTTAACAACACTTTATAAAACTGTCACCGGCAATCTCTTGTTTGTCAAGTTCTACCGTGGGTCAAAACTTAAGGGGGCATATTAACCTAAACAGCCCAATTTTAAATCAAATATCTCAAATATAATATTTCTATAGTGAATGTTAAAATTCAGCATAAATTCCCCTAAAAAAATACTTTTATCAATATCCTTTACTATCCAATACTTTTATCAATATCAATATCCTTTATAACAGCATTTTCTTTTCAAATTACTCAATTACTTTATTTCGTGGAGAAATAAATCTTTTATGTGCTAAAAGAGTGCATAAAATCAATGTGAATGTTCGTGATATTTTTTCATTTCAAGTCAGGTTTGTTCTAAAAATGAAAAATATCTACTAATTTTGAGTTTCTGTTCATTTGAATCTCATATACACCCATTTTAACGCACGCGATAGTTGCCCTCATCGGGTTTTAATATATCATGTTTTTAAACACTAGATTTAGCGTTATGTCAATGGGCGGGGTCATGTTGCCAGACAGGAAATGGGTAGTTGGGCACCCAGAATTCTGAAATGGAGACCATGGGATATGATAGGGAGAATAGGCCGGCCTCAGAAAATGTGGGCTAAAAATAAAAGTCTAAAAAGCCCCAAAAAGACGAATAAAAGTACTTAGAAGAGGTCTACATCCAACAGCGAAAGGATGGCTGAAGGGAGAAAAAGATAACAGTCACAATTCAAGTTCAGAAATACAAAATTGTACAATTATATCAAAATATCAGACGAATCAAGCTGGAAACAGTTTTAACACGCATTGTCATCGATAATACAAAAATTCTGAAAGTATTAGATCTCTCGGTCGAGAAGTTCGTTATAAATCGATTGCAAAATACTATAAGTACAGGCTATAGGAATAAAAGAGTGTAAAAAAAACACATTTTGAATTGGCACTTTGATTTTCCTTGTCTTTCACAGCCTATTTCCGTCCACTCATGGACGAATGCAATCTCTATTTGCCTCCTTATCGTCCTGATCTGTGCAGTCTGCATCCAGGACGTGCCAGCACATCATTTGAATTAACCTCTCCATTTTAGCTGTTGTCGCCTCACACCTCTCTTTGTCGTAGAGTTTTTTGACTCAGCACTGTCTTAGCCACATTGATTCTTTCTATTATTCGAAGTTTATTTATACATTTCAGCATGATAAATATAACTCTAATTACAGAAATATATTTATCAAAATCACATATTCCAAAAAAAATCGCACTAGGAATATGCTTTAGTCCTTGAAGAGACAGATTAAATATATCAGGTTGAGGGCTAAGAAAAAATGTTATTGCTGTTATTGAAAGGAAGATATTAAGGAAAATCTTTGAACCAACTAACGATGGATGGGCCTGAAGAATACGGTATAATCATGAACTAGAGACAATGTACAACGAAACGAATTTAGTCCAATTTATTAAAATTCAGCGCCTACGTTGGCTTGGAAATGTTTGCCGGATGGATGATGACCTTATTCCTAAAAAGGTATTAGACACCTGTCGCGAAGGCAAAAGAAGTAGAGGCAGACCTACTAAATTGGAGAAGACTGGCGGTCGATAGGGAGGGATAGAAACGATTTCTGGAGAAGGCTAGGGTCCGTAGTGGACTGTAGTGCTAGTGATAATTATGATGATGAGGGTTAAGATTATTGTAGTTGTTACAGCAGCGTTTAATAAAAATGTTTTGTACGTAATTTGTTCTGGATAAAGATGTGTAAAATAGACTCTTGTGGCGTGATGTTCTAGACGTGCAGTTAAAGGCATTATTTTAACAAGATAAGGACTAACGACCAAATTATTTAAAATTTTGTAAAGTAAGAGGACGTCTGTGATTTTTCTTCGTTTTTTTTAATGGTGGTAATTTGTGCTCCCTTAAATATTGGACATAAGGATAATTATAGATTTGATTAGAGAAGTTAAAGGATATGACAATATTTCTTTTATGCTTTTTAGTATGCTTTGGCAACTACTTCGTTATGCCTATCACCTGAAACCAGCCCTGTTGTATTTGAATTATTTTTGGTATTGTTTCATCATTGATGCATATTCAATATTTACATTGCGTATATTTTTATATTGATTGTACATGAAATTATAGGTGACACTTTAAAGGTAAGTATATATTATGTGGTTTACCTCATTTATACATGTCTATAAATAATAATGTATGCACTTCCTAAACATTGAAAATAATTCACCTTAAATCTTTATTAGTTGATTCTATCTAAATCTTATCTTAATCACACTCAATCATGGTCCAATTAAGTACATTTGTTTGTTTATTATTGTTAAGTATATATTTATAATGGAGTGTATTAAGCAAATTAAATAGTTGCTCTGTAAAAAGAGAAATTTATTATTAAAATAATTATAAAATACAATAAAAGTAATAATAACATAAACATAAATAAATAATAATGATAACAAATATAATTTTACCTGTAAAAAGAGAAACGACATTAAATGCTTTTAGTTCCTCCTTTTTAGAATCTTAACTGTCACTTTAAAACAAATATAAAACTAAAACTTTAATATAGAACCAATTCAAATAAAAATGAAATAAGTACTTCTAGGTGACATCTATGTAAGTACTTGTTTTACATCTTCCCCCCCCCCCCCCCCAAAAAATTATATAAAACAATACTACTAAATTAATCTAATTTTTATACAAAACAATACTTAATGTAGTACAATTTTTCATCGGCTAATACAATTTTTTTTTCTATATATTTAATCTATAATTGGAACAAGTTATGTGATATGAAAAAGGTTTGATTCTGATTTCTTGTGACCTGTATCTATTCTGTATATTGAGTTTGAAATTTTTTCTAAAATTTTATATGGTCCAATTTTTAATTCATCCAATTTTTTTCTGTTTAATCGATTTCCGTTTTCAACAAATACAGAGTCTCCGATTTTTAATTCGCATTTTGTCCTGTTTTTGTCGAAATGTTGTTTATTATAATTGTGTGATTTTATCGTATTTTTTAAGGCAAGTTTTCGATCTTGGAATAAATCATTAAGTGTTTTTTCCTGTTTTAATTCATCTGGCAAAATAGTAATATTTTTTCCTTCTAATAAATATTTAGGGGCAAATCCAGTTACTGTGTGTTCTGTTGTATTATATCTTAGGATACATTCATGTGCTATTGTCGTCCAGGCCAATTTTCCTTTCCTTTCATTTACCTTACATCTTATTTTATTAACGATTGTTTGGTTAAGCCTTTCATTCAGGCCATTTGAAAAAGGTGCATTAACTGCGGTGAAGACAATGGGTATATTCGCATTATTTAAAAAGTTTTTAAAATCTTTTGAATTTATTCCCGGATATTGATCCGATAGAATCATACCAATTTTATTTCCTTGCATCGCTTTTCGAACAAGGTTTATAAAGTCACTCGAACTTTGACTTTTTGAAGTCAAAATATAGGCATACCTCGTGAAATGATCTACAAGAAGATGTAAGTATGTCTTTGTAGAACGTGAGCCACCAAATCCACCAATTGTATCTATAGACATTATCTCAAATGGGTAAGTTGCAGGACCTAAATGAGACATAAGTCCATAAATGAGACATACTCAGTGGATTGTCGGGTTCATTGCCAGTCGGCAATTTGAGTCAACCAAGGAGAAATTATTAAATATTTTCGAAGTTAACTTAGTGGCATATTCTAGACATTTTTAAAAGTAAAATTAACATATTTTTTATTGCTTCTAACAGTAAAATTAACATTTTTTTTATTGCTTTTCTTTTTTATTGCTTCTCTTTTTTTATTGCTTCTTAAGTTACAGATAGGTACTATATGAAATATTGACTTAATATGCACCAAAATTTAAGTTTTTTTTATTCATTTTATATTTAGTTATAGTTTTTTTTAAGAAAACATATAAACAAAATAAAAATACCACACTGTATAGTCTATGTGGCTACACCAATTACCTACATACAAATATATTTTGTTATGTCAACAAAATTAATAGATACAGTATATAAAACGAGTGGGTTGTGGAAAACGTTAAACTCTTCACTAACAAGTCATTCTATAAAGTATTCAAATTTTGTATGGAAAATATTCTGCATTTTCATGAAAAGTTTGTTACATTATTTTTTTTATTAAATATTTTATTATGAAAACTAAATAATTATTTAATGCCATTTAATGAAAGTGATGTACCTTCTTACCGATTTGAAAAGAAAATTTTGGAGTCACTGAAATTTTTGACAGTTGAAAAAATAGAGAAGCACTATTCAGATACCCTTCAAAATCTAATGGGGTAAAGGAAAGTATTAGATATACAAATTTGCAAAATTTGAAAATAATCGAATGAGTATTTTATTTAGTCTATAATCGATAAAGTAAAATGAACACGCCGTACATAGCACATAGCACACACACACACAGATACACTGTGATGATACTTTCAGAATACAATCTTAGTATGATACTTGTTGATAATCTGCAATAAAAAAATGGCCTTAAAAATTGCGAAATCATAACTCCCCACTAAATCCCCTTGGGTTAGTGAGGAGTAAAAACAGAAAAACAATTAAACAAAATGCTTAAAAAAAAAAAAAAAACGTAAGTATTGATATAAACATAAAACGGTAGACTGATACAGCCTCAACAAATGTAGTCGGAACATTATGGAAACTTATGATGAACACAATTAAAAATAAAATACAAATAAAAACTTTGTCTCCACCGGGATTTGAACCCGGGACGAGTTAGACATCTAACTGACTGAGCTACGGAAGCCGGACTGTATTGTAATTTTGTATCAAACCGAGTTGGGTACTTTTGGGCATTTCTAGGTACTTTTTATATCTTAAAATTATGTAACCATTGTTGACGCCAATATGTCATTATAATTATTGTCGTATTTTTAATATCAAATGATATATAATATTGTTGCAACTGCTGCCCGCCCTACACCCAAAAAAATCAGTCTCCTTTGAAACCGCGTCCTGTGATGTCCATCCATATCATTCTCTTCCATTTAACCGCTCCTTTACACTCACTGAAATCGCCATAATTGTTTTTTCTTACCGCGCGTGTGTGGGATCTTAGTGAAAGTTGTGACCATCTAACAAGGCAGAGCACCAAGGAAAAATCAAGTAAGTGAGTGTTCCTTATATCCTTCCTTTGCCTTGCAGTGGTTTGCAACGAATCGCCCTTCAAAAATACAGTCCACTTTTCACTTCTACTTTTCACATTTTTTATTACATATTCGCGTCTTCAATATTGATTTTTAATTCTTCTACCGGATTCGGAGCTGTCCGCTCCCTCATCAGGCTTATTTACTACTGTACAACTGTTGTCTATTGTAAAAGTAAAGGTATTAGTAAGTCTATGGATACTGGCTGTGTCTAGCGAATGGGTTTTTATACCTTTTTCTGTTTATCAAGGAACAAACATACTTTTTTGTAAATATATTTTAATGGTAGGTACAAAAAATCAAATAAACCAGCAAAGTTTCCATAAATGGTTAATAATAAGTTACTTATTAACGAAACATTAGCTATAACAAAAGAAAGAATAAGCAAGAGTGAAATAAAACACAAATAAAGAAATAATAAAATAAAACCTTATATATAAGTTCACACAACACAAAAAGTTATCTTTTAAATGCTGCAAGATCTCCCTTTAGAATATCGATTGCAGATTTATCGATAGAATGTTACAACTACGTCTGACAAAAGATTTTTGCACATAATTACTTTTACACATTGGAATTGCAAATATGTAATTCATTCGATCTAGTAATGCGTAAAGGGCAACGAATCCACTATGCAGTTCCCTATTTTAAATAAAAATAATAAATCGAACACCTCTATACTAGGCTGGGCCGTCCATGTATGAAGAATTTTATTTTTTGACATATCGTAACGAAAGGGGTCTCAAAAGTTGCGCATAAATATATAAATTGAAAATGCATTTTTAATTTTCCGATTCAATAGTACTTTTGGCCCTCTACTGATACTTGAAGCTGGGGCTTGTAGAATGTTTTTAGAAAATAAAAATTATTTTAGAACAAAAATGGTTGATATCGTTCACCGCATGGACATGGGAAGGCTACGATAAATACCTACACCGAAGACAGATGTTCCAGAACAATGTTAGCTCGGAGACCGCGAATGCCAACCAGAGGTGTTGGGAGATCGCCAATGAGATGGAGGGATGACATCAGCCGTCATGCTGGTGTCAGAGAAGAAGAAATACTAAAAAATACACGCCAGCGAAGCAAAAAACACGTCCTGTCATTGTTGTACAATATCCTCTCTAATCCTAACCTGCCACAGTACCTCAAAAACAAATTCACTCATTTATCCAATCATGGACTTCCACGTACAACACTATCCATCCCTATCTGAAATACAGAATTTCTCAGCTCTTCGTTCGAAGTACAATCAGCAAGATTATGGAATAGCCTAAGTCCGGATATTGCATCGTATAACTCACTTTCTATTTTCAAGAATAACTAAAGAAGGAATGTTTATCCCTGAACATCTGGTCCCGATTTCCTCTCCTTGTCCTTATCCTATCCATTTTTTCCCTATCTTAGTGTAATAATTATTGTCCTAGATTTTTTTTTGCTTTAATTCTCTTGTTGATGTACATTCACATTTTTTCATACTTTGTAATCTGGTTAGTTGGAATAAATTGCCTAATGGCAATGAGCTCACCATTGTACATTATATTTGTTTATATTGTATACAAAAAGATAAATAAATAAACAACTACAGCAAGAGACAAAACACCGAGTTACATAAATCACTTAAATTAAAATGCACTAAAGAAATTATTAGAGGTAGGTACTTGCGAATACAATTCATGCATTTTTGTGTAGTCATACTCAGGTAGGTACCTACATATATTACATATCAAGTAACGTCAAAGGTAAGACAATGATTTCTTTTTTTGAAAGAAATTGACATATATATTCACCGGGCAAACTGTAAGTATTCAAATTGTCTATTGTTTCTCTATGGATTATTCCTATTTTCACCCAATTGTGTCAATCATGGCAACATTATACATTGACAATTATACGCTCGATATAGGTACCACGTTATTTTATTATTTATCATTCCAGAGGGAATATATGAATGTTATTGACACATTATATGCGAATAAATAAAAATAAATAATATATATTCATCCGTTTATTTTATAACATACATACATATCATCAATTGTATGTACATACATATTGTTATTAAGGGGGGGGGGGGGCGCCTGCTGCCAGTGTACCTATTTTTTCAATTTGATATTCCATCATTATAACTAATCGCATATTTTTTAAAATGTTAAGAGAAATAAATTCTCTTGAACAAATGTACAGATGGATAATAAAATAGGGAGCTTCTATTTCTTTTACCTGGAACACTTCCTGTGTCAATACTTTTTTCAGGTTACGAATGGCAAATTTGAAATGTCAAAATATTCTTTTCAATTCATTCGCAAAGTATGCAAAATTATTTATGAAAAGTAGCGATGGTGGAACAGAACGGCTTATTTGCTTTGCAATAGGCGTCTACTTTTCCCTTTGCACATTGCAACTTTTACTTTGCGAAAAAATGTAATGGTGGAACGAAAACAAGCCGACGAATTGCAAAGTGCAAAGCGCAATGTTGAAAAGTACGATGTTGGAACGGAGCACCGGCTCCTCAATATGACCAAAAAACTCAAAAACTGGCGAGACAAAGTGTGGGGAAACCCAAGCTGAGGTGGATGGACGGCATACAAGAGGACTTAAAGAAGATTGGCGTTGCAAACTGGAAGAGCAGACCGGTCACCATGGGCTGTAGCGCCAATGATGATGATGATGACATGCACACTGTCCATTATGAAATTCCACGTTAGCAAGGGTAACTATCGCGGGCTTACGAAAAGAGTTTATAGCTGAACAAACCTAACTTGAAATGAAAAACTATCTACAACATTGTCGGCCTTTGTGGCTCAGTTGTTTAGGTATCTGGCTGCTGATCCAAAGGTCCCGGGTTTGATTCCCGATGGAGGCAAAGTTTTTAATTGTGTTTTCAGTCTGGATCTGTGAGACGATTAATACCGTAAGTCTCCAGAATGTGGCAACTTGTTATTGGGTGCGTGTTAAATTAATATTTGACATAGTAGGTAGAACTTGTTAGTTGCCCGAGAAGTAATATAAAAAAAAAAAAAAAATATTCAGTTTCATTAAATGCACTCTTTAAAGATAAAAAATAAATATCAAAACGGATAAGAGTTTTTTTTTAATAAGGCACAGCCACCAATAGAGGCGGATTTGTGCTGTACAATTTAGATCATAATATAGGTATTTACGGATAAGAGTTATGAAGGCATTTAAAAAATGCTATAAACACGCACTGTTCTTACATATATATAGTGTGATATCTGGTAGTTTTAATGTTCAGATATAAATAAATACACGCGTTAACACTTTACACAGTTTATTGTAATTACATGAATATATATTTTAGAGTGAAGCACAATAATTAGTTCCCTTTTAAACCACTACGTGAGAGCCTATATGTATCACCAGAATGACCCCAACAAACCGCCCACTTTGCCTTATATCAGACCCCCGAAGATTCCCGAATCCTTTGTTCGTATGTACTCGTTAATACGCTATACCTATTGTCTGATATAAGGCGCAACATCAATATATTACATATATGATATCAAAATGCTATGTTTGAGCTTATAGAATACTAAATTTAAATAATAATAAGTATTGTTATTAACAATTTTAAGTTTTTGTCGTTAACACAGTGGAAGTTCATAATTATAAAATAGAAGGTTTTATTTTAATAATTAAATCACAAAGTTTTAATCCACAACGAGTATTTATTTTTAAAGCCTAAGCGCTTTCACTGGACTATCTGGACTTTCTTATAATAATTGTTGTAGGTATGTATCTGTGTTATTTATTGAACATTTTACCATGTATAATTAGGTTTTCCCTATTTCTTAGTAATTACTTGTATTCAACTTTCTTTTCTCTGTATGTATTGACTTTGTATTCCCGACCCCCCCCCCATCTCCCTCATACCTCACACCCCCCCCCCATTTGCTATGTAACATTTTGTTTTAATTTTTTATTTAGTTTGAATTTTGCCTCTGAGGATGCTGGCTGAGTCCAGTGAAAGCGCTTAGGCTTTAAAAATAAAAACTCATTGTGGATTAAAACTTTGCGATTTAATTATTAAAATAAAACCTTCTATTTTTAGTATTGCTATTGTTGAATTTTTTCTATATAAATATTTTTTGTGCTACTTTTGATTTTGTTGTACATTATATGACACATAAGAATCGTGTTCCACTTTTGAGATTATGTGTTTTTAAGGAAAACCCCAAGATCCAATGTCATTAGCGTTCTCAGTAGAGGCTGTGATCAGCTTTATGATTCATTATTACATATTACATAAAAACCAAAGCAACAAGTTAGTACAAGTTAATGTTGCAACATGAGTATTCTAGAATTTTTAACCTTATATTTATAACAAGAAAATAAAAAAAATGAGGACATCCTTTTAAAAGTTTTCTTCGCGTTTTGAATTTGCAATATATTTTTCACTAGCATACATTAAATTACTCAATTAAGGCCCTAAATAACCAATAAAAGGCAATATGTACAATAAATTACCATCTTATGTATGAAACACGATAAAATATTGTATATAACCAAATCTGTGATATACAATATTTTTTGGTGAAGAAAAGGTAAAATTTAGAGTTTTTTTAAATACTTCATGGGCCTAGTATTTTTTTTTACTAAAACAAAAAAAATATATTAAAAAAATTTAAATTAAAAAAAAACTCGCGCAATAGAGTAAAGACGTTAAAATAAACTGTTGGTATTTCAAAGACGAATCCTTTGAGGTTAGGTACTGGGGAAAAGATTTTAAAATATTACTATTTAGGCTATTATAGCCTCTTAATACTTTTTATTCTCAAAATAAACATTTTTATTTATTTATCAATTAATTAATTTTTTTTTTTTTTTTTTATTTATTTATTTATTCATTTATTTATTTATTTATTTATTTATTTATTTATTTATTTATTTATTTATTTATTTATTTATTTATTTATTCATTTATTTATTTATTTATTTATTCATTTATTTATATAAAATATGCCTTTTAATGCTATTTTAAATTTATTTTGATCTTTTTATTCTCTAATGGAAGTGGGCAGGTCATTGTAAAATAATATTCCCCTATATAACACTTCATAGAAATATGTAATATTAAAATCTTCTCTTTTATAAAAAGCAGTGACTCCGTTGGCTGTCATTTTTGCATTGACAACGAATATATTCAGCTGTGAAGTAGGTACATAGGTAGGTACTCCTTGGAGAAAGGAGGCCGCTATAAACCATGGATGGTGGGGAAGTCAGCAGAAATTGGTCGAGCGAATTATTGTTATGTAACAACTTGCAACAAAAGAAAGATGACACGAATTGTGTGCTAAAATGAATGTCCGTTGGACAATATTAATTTTCTATATATCATCACGGCAGGTCACACAGTGTGGGGTAACCAGCGACAGATGTGCAGGTGTGCGTATTATAGGAAACAAGACACGTTCGTGTATCCCAACACCCGAATCTTGTTTCACCTAAAAAAGGCACTACATTCATAATGGGCGATGAACCTCATTGGGCGATGAACTATGTGTGATGTTATTTTGCCTCTTGTATACTTATAATAATAATAATAAACACTTCCTTGCACCCTTCGCAAGTGGCGAGTTTATTGCCGTATGGCAATTTATTCCAACTAACCAGTGTTTCCAGCCCAGTGAAGCAACATTTGCGTGAGAAATAAACTTAAATAAATTTCTCCTCAGCTGGGAATCAAACCCAGGACACCCGGCTCTTACGGAATACCTGAAAACTATGATAATAGAAATTAGTGGAATCAATATTCTGTAAATGTAGGGCTTCGTGGCTCAGTTGGTTAGGTATCTGCACGCACCTGGAGTCTTACGATATTAATCGTCTCACAGATCCAGTCTAAAAACGCAATTAAAAACTGTGCCTCCACAGCGAATCGAACCTGGGACCTTTGGATCAGCAGTCAGATACCTAACCAACTGAGCCACGAAGGCCGACAAAAAAGAAGCATGACACATCATGTCTCCCGCACACAAGTCTAGTCTAACCTAAAAAGGCAACATCGGTGGTGAACCTCATTGCGGAACTAAGTGAGATGTTATTGTTGGCTGTTGCATTATCGATTACCCGGCTCTTACAACGATAATACAAAATAGTAGAAGCACTATTCTAAGTCGGTGCCTTACATGCAATGACACAAACTCGTTCAAATGAGTCGCATTACATTTCCCCCTATTCAGTTACTATTTTTTATTTTATTTTTTATTTTTTTTATTTATTTATTTATTATAAACAATACAATACAATACAATGTTGATTACATACTAGAGTTAGAAGTTACATATGTTTGTGTGTGTATGTATGTGTGTGTGTGTGTGTGTGTGTGAGGGTGTGTTTGTATGTGTGTTTGTGTGTGTGAGGTGTGTGTGTGTGTGTGTGTGTGTGCGTGCGTGTGTGTGAGTGTGTGTGTGTGTGTATGTATTATTTAATGATAAGTGTTGTAAATGATAGAATACGATGAACACCTCACTAGGAAGTCCTGTGCCGAGGTGTTCATTACAACAGTTGTGTGACAGATAATACATTGTGTATATAGTTTTCGAATCAAATTATGCATTAAATTGTTATTGAGAAAAAAAATTGTGAAGCTTAATTATATTTGATTGGGTGTGATTATATTATTGATTTGTTCTGAACCGGTGCTGTTTATCCATGCTGTTATGTGTTTTTTGTATTTTTGTGACGATGTGTTATGTGGTAGCAGTTTTAATGAGGTTGGTAGGCTATTGTGTAGTTTGATGGCATAGTATTTAAAGTGTCTTTGTCCATGGGTAGTTTGCAACTTTGGGATATTTATTGTGTTGGTGATGGAAGATCTTGTTGTTCTTGGAGGTTGTGTATTGTGTATAGTGGGTATGTTATGTTTAAAATGGTACAGAAGTGCAGATCTTGCATATAGTTGACGAAGTGTCATAACTTCCAGAGTCTTGAAAATTTCTGTGGAGCTTGTTCTGTATGGCACATTCAATATGCTTTTTATTATTGATTTTTGTGCCTTGCTAACTGAGTCTATTGCAATATTTGTTGAACCTCCCCAGGCCAGCAATCCATAGGAAATGATTGATTGGCATATTGCAAAGTAAATTGATCGCAATATCTGACGTGGGAAGATGTTTTTTATGTGGTTTATTAGATACAGCACTTTTTTAAGTTTGTTTGTAATGTATTCAGTGTGTGTTGACCATCGTAGATTTTTGTCAATTAAAATACCCAAATATTTGATATCATTTACTCTTTCAATACACTCACATTGACAAATATTCAAGTTTTGTATACAAGTGTGTGATTTAATAGTAATTGGTGCATGGGGTTGTCCTCTTTCCGTTATACTATGTGTAATGTATTTAGTTTTAGATGTGTTAAGTGTTAGGGTGTTTTCATTTAACCATTTATTAACGATGCTTAGCCCTTTATCTGCTTTTTTATACACCATGTGCCAGGTATCAGCATGAAAAAGTAATGCTGTATCATCAGCAAAAGTCACAATTTCACCATCAATATCCAACTTGCACAGATCATTTACGTAGATAAGGAATAGGAGTAGTCCGAGAATACTACCTTGAGGAACGCCGTATTTAATGGGAAGTTGATTACTCAACCTCCCACCGATCCTTACCTGCTGAAGTCTTTCTGACATAAAACTTTTTAACAAATCGAGCTCTTTACCTTTAACACCAATTCTATCTAGTTTTGCAAAGAGTTTATCGTGTGAAATTGTATCAAAAGCCTTACTTAGGTCTAAAAACACAGAGATCACTTTTTGTTTTTTGTCCAAATTGTTCATTATATAGTCTGTGACAGTGAAAATGGCTTGTTCAGTGTTCTTGTTTTTACGAAAACCAAATTGATTGTTTGAGAGTAGATTATTTGTTTCTAGGTAATCTTGTAGTTGTTGTTTAATAGTTTTTTCCAAGATTTTTGAAAACGTGTTTAGAAGTGTAATGGGTCTATAATTATTAACATCGTTTTTTTTACCTGATTTGTAGATAGCATCAAGTTGTTTTGAAGTCATCTTCTTTAAAATTGAATTTGAGATTCCTACACATTCATGATGGTATGTAAAAGTACACTGTTTACACACCAAAAGTTTCTTTTTCGCATCATTTTCAAACTCATTGCACACTTTACATATTTTTGCCATTCTGTTGAATGTGTATATAAATTTATGTGAAGTTTTCTGACCGTATCTATAACAGTGTCCAATACACTCGAAGTAGGTAAGTTGGCAAATGAAAAATAGATTATACAACAAGAACTCACTTTTTGCTGCGATCTGATGTATTTACGGTAAAAAGTACACTTTCAGAAAATACAAATTAATCACTTTAGACTATATACACAAATATTGAACTCATATTTTGTTTTTTTTCGGTAGCTACAAAAAAGTATGACAGTACGCCTTGATAGTGACAATTGTTCATCAATTGATAGTGACAATATTACGCCTTAATATTACGCCTTGATAGTGACAATACCTTGATAGTGATTAATATTACGCCTTGATAGTGACAATATTGTAACTAAAATAGGAACGTACCCACTAAAATTGTAGATTTTAGATTTACGGTCTTATTTCAGCGTTATTATATCAACTTGGACTAAATGAAATAGGAACGTACCTACTATGGACGGAACGTTCTTAAAAAGTTACTGAATTATACGTATTTTTAATTAATATGAAAATGATAAAAATTTCATCATTTTCATAATTATTCATAATACGTCTGATTCAGTAACTTTTTAAGAACGTTCCGGCCAAAATAGGTACGTTCCTATTCTATTTTGTCCAAGTTAAGTTATAACGCTGAAATAAAACCGTAATACTAAAATCTACAATTTCAGTACGTTCCTATTTTAGTTACAATAGTTACTACTGAATAGGGGGTATTATGGCCAACGCTATACCTACTCTTCACTATCAAGTCACACTACGAAGTATTCAAATTTAGTAAGGAATATTTTCAACATTTTCATGAAATGATTTTGTTAAATTATTTTTGAATTAGATATTTTTTTATGAAAACTTTATAGTACTTCAATTCAAATGAGTAGGTACTGTAGTCTTTACCTATTGGATAAAATAGAATAAACATGCAGTATATAGCATGATACTAAGTTAATAGTCTGCAATCAATAAATATATATTTTTTTTAATTTTCAACCGACAATAATTGATGAAATCCGATACTTACTTATATTTTTTTCATAAAAAAATATTAACAGTAGAATTACCTTTTATTTCTTTAATTTTTATTTTAATGTTTACCACCTACAACCGGTTTCGCGCAACGCACATTTTCAAGTAGTGACTACTTGTTTTAAAAATTATTTTAAAATAGTTGAAAAGTCGGTTTTAATTTTAATATTTTTATATAAAACATAACTTCCCACTGTATCTTCTTGGGGTATCATGGGGTATAAAATATGAAAGTATAATTTTCTTTGCTTACACTTATTTTTAACAAAAATAATTTATGCATACATACATACATACCATCACGCCATGTCCCTTGCGGGGTAGGCAGAGAGAACCGAACGCCACATTTTTCTATCCTGGCACGCATTTCTTGCCTCGTCCACATTCATGCATCGTCTCATACATGTTTGTCTGATGCTCACACTTCTAATATTTCCGTCTTTCAGAATATCGTTCACATGGTCGTTCCATCCCTTTCTTGGTCGTCCCCGACCTCTCATTCCATTCCTTTCCGCTCTGTATATTTTCTTCGTCAGACGCTCCTCATTCTTTCTCCCCATGTGACCAAACCATCTCAATGTGTTCACCTTCATTCTAGTAATGACATCTTTCTTCAACTTACATTCTTTCCTTATGTCCTCATTTCTTACCCTGTCATACATCGTTCTATTGCAAATTCTATTTAAGAAAAATAAAATTGTAAAAATAATTTATGTATTTTAAATAATTGCTTATTTAACCAGGAATAACAGTAAAAATGTAAGATGTCATTTATTGCTAAGTATTAATAAAATTAGATGAAAATAGGTAGACATTACAATTTCAATAATATTGTCGGCCTTCGTGGCTCAGTTGGTTAGATATCTGACTGCTGAGTCAACGGTCCCGGGTTCGATTCCCGGTGGAGACAGTTTTTAATTGTGTTTTCAGTCTGGATCTGTGAGACGATTAATATCGTAAGTCTCCAGAATGTGGCAACTTGTTATTGGGTGCGTGTTAAATTAATATTTGACATAGTTCCTGTTAGTTGCCCGAGAAACAATATTAAATAAATAAATAAATAAATATTAACAGTGTCGAATTTGTGACATTTTAATCAAAATCAAATATTTTTTACTCCTCGCTACCCCGAGGGGATATATATGTAGTGAGGAATATTGATTTCGAAATTTTCAAGGTTTTTTTATTGCAGATTAACAACTAGTACATGCTGAGATTGTATTATGATAGGTTCAAAATATAACATTTATGTTATAAATGGAGTATTTTAAACGTTGCATATCCAAAATTGTCAAAAATATTATTGACTCCCTACATACAACTTTTAAAATATATTAAATTAACTTACACATTGGTAAAAGTAGGAAAACAAGCCAAAAATGAAATAATATTTCTGGAGCAATTCAGGTGTGACATAATATGTGCGAGAACACTGTTACCTCATGTATAAGGATAGTTGCTTTCATTGTTACAAAAAATATTATTGACTCCCTACATACAACTTTTAAAATATATTAAATTAACTTACACATTGGTAAAAGTAGGTAAACAAGCCAAAAATGAAATAATATTTCTGGAGCAATTCAGGTGTGACATAATATGTGCGAGAACACTGTTACCTCATGTATAAGGACAGTTGCTTTCATTGTTACAAAAAATATTATTGACTCCCTACATACAACTTTTAAAATATATTAAATTAACTTACACATTGGTGTAGGTAAACAAGCCAAAAATGAAATAATATTTCTGGAGCAATTCAGGTGTGACATAATATGTGCGAGAACACTGTTACCTCATGTATAAGGATAGTTGCTTTCATTGTTACAAAAAATATTATTGACTCCCTACATACAACTTTTAAAATATATTAAATTAACTTACACATTGGTAAAAGTAGGTAAACAAGCCAAAAATGAAATAATATTTCTGGAGCAATTCAGGTGTGACATAATATGTGCGAGAACACTATTACCTCATGTATAAGGACTGTTGTTTTAATTGTTACAAAAAAAACAACTTCTCATAATAGATGAGGTTACAAAAAAAGTTCCTTCGTTATTTCATAGATGGCAATTGTAAAAATTATTGACATATATAGAACTTTCCAAAATAGCATAGATAAGGACACTCAATAAGAAGGCTTAATTGGTGAACGTTGCGCAAACGCATAACGTGATCACGAAAACTAGCCCTGTAGGTGCCTTGAGTTTTTGGTTCTTTTATAATATTCCAACTTCGTCTCTATTGAGATCAAAAATTTATGTTATAATTTACTTGATTTATTAAAGTACAAAAAGCGGTCGTCCAGCTAAAATTATAAAAATATATGTAGAACGATTGTAAATTTGTTTTGATTTATAAAAATACTCTTAGAGTACGATGCTGTTTTTTATGACCTGAATACAGTCTGAGATGAAGGTAATAAAAAAGTCACCTAAAGTTCGTTTGATTAAATCTCAAGTCGATTAATCTTCCATGACCTTTGTATTTTTTTATATATTGAAATTATGTATATTAGAGTTGCCAGTGTCAAATTAATATTATTATAAAAACATTATGGTAGGTACCTACTTAAATATACATATAATATTAACAAAATATGGCAACTTTCTCTTTCGTTTGTACATCCTATAATATATACTTATAATATTATACTCTTGTATGTAGGTTTGTTATTTGCGCTTCGTTGGCAGATTCTTGATTGGTTTTTATTTACTTTCAACCAAGAGTCAGTTTGTTTATTGAATGATAAATATATAATCGAATATTTTTATTATTGCATATGCGCAAACATTGGATTTTTTTCCCTGTCGGGAGTCAAAGGTATTTTTTAACAGATTTTTAATTATCTCAATAGAGACGAAGTTGGAATATTTACTGTAGGAGAACCGGGAAATCAAGGCACCTACAGGGCTTACGACCTGTCATCGGCTGGTTTACGTGATCACTTTATGCGATTGCGCAACGTTCATCAATTATGCAATTTTTATGAGATCCTTATCAATTCAATTTTGAAAGTTCTATATATTGTAATACTGAAATTCTTTTCGCTTGATAATAAGGAATTTTTACTACAGCCATCTATGTGTGAAATTATGAACAACATTCTTATTATTTTTTATTTATTTTTGTTGTAACGCCTTCTATTGAGAGAATTGGTTTTTTGTAAATAATGAGAGCAACGATTCTTATACCTGAGGTGACAAATGCATTTTTCGCATAGAAGTCACCCCTGAATTGCGCCAGACTTATAAGGTCATTTTTGTCTTATTTACCTACTTGTACCAATGTGTAAGTAATCGAATATTTTTATTATTGCATATGCGCAAACATTGGATTTTTTTCCTTGTCGGGAGTCAAAGGTATTTTTTAACAGATTTTTAATTATCTCAATAGAGACGAAGTTGGAATATTTACTGTAGGAGAACCGGAAAATCAAGGCACCTACAGGGCTTCCCGGTTCTCCTACAGTAAATATTCCAACTTCGTCTCTATTGAGATAATTAAAAATCTGTTAAAAAATACCTTTGACTCCCGACAAGGAAAAAAATCCAATGTTTGCGCATATGGAATAATAAAAATATTCGATTACTTACACATTGGTACAAGTAGGTAAATAAGACAAAAATTACCTTATAAGTCTGGCGCAATTCAGGGGTGACTTCTATGCGAAAAATGCATTTTGTATATTATTTATATATATTAGGTATATATTATTATATATTATTTATAATTTATATATTATTTATGTTTTATATATTATTTATATTTTATATATTATTTTCTTTGTTCGAACATATTATTTATATTATTTTTAAAATAGTGTTTATTTTTATTAGTGTGTAGTGTGTACATGTCACATGACTGATATTTTATGTAATATGTAGATTTTAAAATCTGCTTGTGATTTATGTATTGTATCGAAATGTTTTAAGTAAGTATTGAAGATAGATCAACTCCGTCAAATGTATTTTTTTTTGTGAATAGTTTGTGCAACGGCGATCGACATCGAACAGTATAAATGGGCAGAAAGTATGTATTACATATATGCATAATAAATAAATTAATTAAATATTTTATCTGCCATCGAAGCGGTAGCACGTGAAACGACAACAAGAAAAAAGATTTATTTGGTAATTGGTAAATACCCACTAATTTGAATGTTTTACCATAATATTGGTACATATATAACCTAGGCATAGGTACCGGTTTGTGTCTGATGGCACGTATGAACTTTAACTGAATGCGTAAATGGCAATTTTAAATAGAAAGTGTCACATTAAGCATACTGGAAAAAAACGTTATTAAAAACTCTCGTATATATATACGATTTTCAAAACTTGGATAGGGCACATGGAATTGTACAATTTAATTATGAACTATATTTCATAGAGAACATTATTTTTTTTTTTATTTACTCAGCAACAAACAGGTACAACTACTTAAAACAATAACATTGTGGTAATATGACATAAGTAAAATATGTAGTGCCCCAATTACGTGTTGCCTGTAACATAATATGATACACACACAATTATAATATTAACATATAACATGAAATAATAAAATAAGAAAAATGGGGAAGGAACGGAAAGGAGAGAAAAGGAAGGAAAGAAAAGACAAAAATGATACAATAATATGAGACAATCAACCAGAATACTATACACTCCGCTGAGCCAAGCACCGCCGCACGCTCATCCTGAATTTACCAAGCGATATGCTAAATATGTCCATGTCACGCATCTTAAACAATCTACCTGATCTATTCAGGAATGAGTTTCTGCAGTAATTGGTGCTACAGTGGGGTATATGAAGTTGTATGTCCGGGCTTCTAGACGCTAATCTACGAAGTATTGAGCTGTCAACGTAGTTATTTATCACCTTGAATAAAAATACTAGATCGAGTTGATCTCTTACGCTCTCTGAGGCTGGTGAATCTGTAATGAGTCAGAGAGGCATCATAGTCCCGAACTACACGGTGAAGGCCATCCGACGCAGCAATGCTCGTAAAAATTTCCTCTGAATTCTCTCTATTCTTCCGATATGTAGAACAACTTGATAATATAACTAGTAGCATGTAGCACATGAGATCCAACTGTCAGTGGCGATAGTATGCATAATTGAAGAATACGTACCAAACACAAACAAATTAATAAATATTTTAAGATATTTTGTTTTCGATATATAACATGTAGGTATATATTTCAGGATAGGATAGTATGGAGGTCAGTCTGTTTTCCTACCCAGAATATGAAAACAGCATGATGGTATGAAACAATCCTTGAGGGAAACAGGATTCGCAAAATCCTAGCTACAGATCCAGAGATGCCTGAATATATAAAGAAAAACGACGGCAGCTGGACCTCAAGCAGCTCTGAAACATTAGAGCTATTAACAGAAACACACTTTCCTGGATGTTAACTCGACATGCCTAGGGAAACCGTCCGCCCGATAGGGGGGGGCGCAGACCCACCTGCAAAGAGAGGGCATGCCTGAGACCAAACCAGGAAACAGAAAAACTCCCAGAAATTATTTAATACAGAAATGATTGCTTGGGCAATTTACGATTTTGAACCATACAAGTCGCCAGGTCCGGATGGTATCATTCCAGCGGAACTGCAAGCGGCCTCGGAGACTGTCATACCCTGGTTGGGGACAATCTTCGAAGCATGTATAGAACTCTGTTATACCCCCAAATTATGGAGAGAAGTAAAAGTGGTGTTCATACCCAAAGGTGGAAGAACATCTAATAATACATCCAAGGATTTCAGACCAATCAGTCTATCCTCGTTTGTCCTTAAAACGCTAGAAAGACTTATAGAAACCAGAATAAGGGGTAAAATAGAACCTTCAAAGTGGTCAGAGTCTCAACATGCGTACAGCAAAGGGAAATCTGTAGAAACAGCATTACACACCCTGATACACAGAATCGAGAAATCGATGAAGTATAAAGAGTACACACTGGTCTCCTTCCTAGACATAGAAGGAGCCTTTAATAACATTAAATATGAAACAATGACTCAGTCTCTGAGGAAATTGGGGATAGAGACTTCGCTCATAGAATTTATCGACAATATGTTGAGAAATAGAGTTATAAACTCAGAACTTGGGGGCTCAAAGATAAAAAGATACCCGGAGAAGGGAACACCCCAAGGAGGCGTTCTATCACCTCTTTTATGGAATCTAGCCCTAAATAAACTGTTGATGGAGTTAGACGACACCGGGGTCGGAGTAATCGCTTATGCAGATGATCTCGCCATAGCGGTGTCCGGTAAGATCCTCAACATACTCTCATCTCTCTTACAGAGGGCACTAGACAGGATAACTCAGTGGTGTAATAATAGTGGGTTGGGAGTGAACCCAAAGAAAACAGAGTTGATCCTCTTTACAAATAAACGGGTAATCCCGGCATTTACATTGCCAACCCTAGAAGGGGTGACATTAGAGATCTCAGCTCAAACTAAATACCTAGGTCTGATCCTGGATAGAAAACTGAGCTGGAAGCCCAACACGCAGGAAAGAGTACGGAAAGCTACAAATGCACTGTACACCTGCAGAAAGATCGTGGGAAAACGGTGGGGACTACACCCCAAGATAACCCACTGGATGTACAAGGCGGTCATAAGGCCAGTCATGATGTACGGAGTGGTGGTATGGTGGCACTGCTTGAAAAAAGGAGTGCACCTAAAAGAGCTGGCAAAAGTTCAAAGACTAGCAGAAGTGACAACCACTGGCTGTCTGAGAACTACACCATCAAAAGCCCTTGACACCATCCTGCATCTGATGCCGCTTGACCTCCTAGGAAAACAAATGGCAACGAAAGCTGCCATAAGAATGAATTGTGTCAACCCTTGGAGGGAGACACACATTGGACACTCCATGGTTCTTCAGGAGTTCAAAAAGCCATCCGAAGGTATCGACTATGTCATTCCCAAGCCTTTCTTCGAGAACAGGTTCTCAACCCAAATCCCCTCGCGGGAAATGTGGAAGGAGAATCTGATCCGTCACGATGAAGCTCAGGTGTTTTTCACTGATGGGTCAAAACTGGAAGGTAAGGTGGGCGGAGGAGTCTTTTCGGAGCAATTAAATATTAATATTTCTTTCAGGTTGCCGGACCACTGTAGTGTTTTTCAAGCAGAGATCTTGGCAATCCAGGAAGCAGTAAAATGGATACAAGGCAATGCAGTATCAAACAGCATTGTCCGTATTCTCACAGACAGCCAAGCGGCTATTAAAGCCTTAAAAGGCGCAAGTACTACTTCTAGAGTGGCCCTGAACTGCCGCAACATCTTAAATGGGGCAGCGGAGCGGTTCAATCTACAAATCATGTGGGTGCCGGGTCACAGTAATATAGCGGGGAATTGTAGGGCAGACGAACTTGCCAGAGCAAGTACCCTGTTATCTCTAGACAATATCAAACACAGACCTGGAGTCCCCATGGCAACATGTAAACTCCGGGTCAGTGAGAAAATTATTGCTTGTGCTGACCAAAGGTGGTCTGAGGAGAGCACATGCTCCATTGCCAGACAAACATGGCCAAAATATGATCTCAGAAGAACCAGAGAAATACTCTCGTTCAGAAGAGACTCACTCGCCAGAGTCATATCAGTATTAACGGGACACTGGGTTATAGGAAAGCATGCCAGAAGGCTAGGGCTGGAGGCATACGATTACTGCAGAGCATGCCAAGACGAGGAGGAGGAGGTGACGGTGGTCCACTTCCTCTGTCACTGTCCTGCTCTCTCTAGAATTAGGAGAAGCTCCTTGGGAAGTTTCTTCTATGATGATTTAATTGACATAGCGTCGGCCGACATTGCAGACATTATGACATTCATTTGCCGCTCAGGCTGGTTCAAGGGGGATGAGTGAGTGGGAGGACAACCCCAATGTGGTATCACAAAGGGCCAATTGGCCTAAGTGTGTTCTCCTCAAGAACTGCCACCCGCAATAAAAAAAAGATGGTATGTATGTATGTTTGGAGATTTAAGTATCAAACTATTAAGTCTTCTTACATATTGTGTATAGGCGACTGCCATACCAATTGTATGAAGCGATGTTGTCACTAAATTCAATTTTTATAAAAATTGTTAAAAAAAATTGAGATTTACTTCTACAATATTTATATTTTTTATAGAAAATTAAATTATCTAGTTGGGGTGTTTCGGCTTTTTTCGATATTTTAAAAATATTTGGAAATATAGTATGAAGAGTGAAGAGTGTTCTTAGATATTGTGTACAGGCCACTGCCATACAAATTGTATGAAGCGATGTCGTCACTAAAATCAATTTTTATAAAAATTGTTAAAAAAGTTTGAGATGCACTTCTATAGTGTTAATATTTTTTATAGCAAATTAAAGTATCTAGTTGGGGTGTTTTGGCTTTTTTCCATAATTTTAAAAACTTTGGAAATATAGGCAGTTATATAGGCAACACATAAATTTATCATAAAAAAATGTTTTTCTTAATAAAAAAATGTTTGAGAAACTCTGGAATTTTTTAGAAGAAACAAATTTGATTATATAATTTTTTGTATTTGTCTATATTCATTCCAATTTTCAGAGTTCTAGCTTATATGGTTTTTGAGATAAATGGAAAATTAAAGAAAAAATTCAAAAGTTGATAACCCGTGACTGAAACAAAAATTTGAAATTCTGAGGATAAAAGTTTTGTAGACCTATAACTATTTATATATTCTGAAATTTTGGGCTCTGTAAATTGAGCGGATCAAAAGTTATAAGGGGGGGGGGCACATAGACACATTAAATGTTCTACTCCGAATTATGAGTGAATCCATATATATATATATATATATATATATATATAGAACATATATGCTGCGAAGCCTCTAAGTTGGTGTTTTTTTTACTTCGAAATTGGAAAAGCCGCGAAAAAATATAGACCCTTCATACAAATCTCGCGTAGGTTCCTTGGCTTGATACTTTGTCGATATGTTAATAAGAGAACAACAAAGTTTTCTTGAATAAATCTACGGTTGGAAAAAACATAAACTATCTACTTTAATTGATGAGTTGACGAATTGATGATGATGAATTCATGAATTAATGGATGATGACGAACTGATGAATGTATTCTTCTTCTTCTTCGATGGCGCTATAGCCCAAATCGAGCCTTGGCCTCCTTCAACAAGCGCCTCCAACCTCTTCTATCCTCAGCCGCCGTTCTCCAGTTAGGGACCTGCAGGAGCTTTTCTGCATCTCTCCATATGTCGTCCTCCCATCTCAGTCTTGGTCTCCCCATCTTCCGTTTACCTCCCGGGTGACCAACCATGATTTTTTTGGGTAGTCGCGTGTTTGGCATTCTCTGTACATGGCCATCGAGGGAGATCGCGATCCACTTCCACGCCGGCGACGCTATAGAGCCCATTGGCCCTGTTCGCCACCGGACGCAGCCGCAACATCGGACAAACACAAAATATCCACCATCCATCGGGTTCAACCACTGCCCCCGAGAATCCAACCACACACGTCAGGGCCTCCGATTGGTCTCGAAATCGGCTGCTAAGAACACTCCGTTTCAAGTCGGAGGGGCTTGTACCCCGACCCCTCGGTCCTCGTGTTGGCGTCCGAAGGTTCCGCGGGCTAACACCGGGGGCATCCGACGCAATCATCACCTGTCAGATTTGACGTCTAGTTGTCAACACAGGATGTCTGACCCGACGTCTGCGCCGGCGGTGTGCCCGAACCACACAACAACATTCGCCACAGTTTGACGAGTAACTGCCGAGCGAGACTAGAGGCGTCCGTCCTGTACATGGCCAGCCCATCTCAACCTAAGCAGTCTTATATGGGTTGAGATCTTTGGGGCTTCATAAATTTTGTACAGTTCTTCATTTTTCTTTATGCGCCATTCATCTCCTTCCTTCACAGGACCACATATTCGGCGTAGGACTCTCCTTTCGAAAACATCTAATGCTTAGAATGTATTAATGGTTTGAAATGACGAAATAATGAGTTGAAAAAAATATGAAATGACAAAAAAGTAATGATATTTAGTTTTGATGTTGAGTCGCCTCCGAGGATGATGTTGTATTCATCGAAAGCGCCCAAGGTAAAAATCATAACTCACTGTTTGTGGATTGAAACTGTGTTTATACTCGTAATAATTTCAAATTGACGAAGTGATAAATTGATTAATTAATGAATGGATGAATTAATGAATTGATTAATAGATGAATTGAGGAATCGATCAATTAAAAAATAAATATTGAAGGGTAGTTATTTCTTCTGCGTCCTGCGAATAAAAATAATACTTATTTGATGTCCAGAGTATTTTAAAGTGATTGAACAATTAATTCAGTAGACACGACTTAATCTATTTTCGACTTAGTTGCTAATAATTGCAACTATGACCAATCAGTCGAGTGCTCCCTAAGGATTTCACCATCATTACTTAACATCCTCAGTATCTTCAAACTAATACAATATGCTGCATCTCTGGACACTGTCCGTACAGTTCAGTCAACATATTTGATTACTTTGAAAGTAGAAGGGTCGAGTCCCAGAAGATTTACGCAAAATAGCGGTAGGTATGTACATTTTGCGATTGGTTTTCTAAAGCTCAGGATACACGAAGACACTATACACTAGAAACTAGTTCCATGTTATTACATCAGATCCAACTGTCGATGGCGATAGAATGTATAGTTGAAGGATACATACCAAACTATAAACCTTTATATCCAAATTATTGGATATTTTAAAATAATTTAAAAGTTTTTTGGTTATCGCAGTGGAAGTTCATAATTTTAAATTAAAATATTTATAAAAATAAATAAAAACTCATAGTTTTAATCCACAATTGAGTAAAACTTTAATGAGCCTAAGCGCTTTCGCCGAACACAGCCGGCATCCTCATCCATTATACTCATTTGTGGATTTAAACTATGTGTTTTTTATTTATTTTTATAGATATTTTAATTTATTTTCAAATATTTTGTTTCCTATACGAAACACGTATGTCAGGATAGGATAGTGTGGAGTTCAGTTCTATTCTCGCGGATCTTGGCTTAAAACTGTGGCGATATGTTAAGAGAAATAAATTCTCTTGAACAAATCGACAGTTGGATAGTAAAATATTCTGGTCACACTATCGCGCAGAAGTTCTGCCTGTACTTTACTGTACTGTTATAGAAAACTTGTTTTCTATACAAGACATGTGTATCAAGTCAGGATATTGCGGAGTTCACTGCTTTTTTCCTACCCCAAATTTATCCGACTGAATTTTAGTACATGAGAAATGTCAAAAAGTTGACTGCATTTATACGGGATTCATTACGTCACACCTCGCGTATAAAATCCTTTTTTCCATGGTCGCCCGTTGGTTAGATGTTTTCGTACTATGATACGAATCAGAATTGGATATATGTAGTAGGTACCTATGTCTTGTAAAGATACTTTTCCAACCCTATATTGATGAAAAGGGGCGGTTTTATCAAAAACACGCATGCTCTAAATGAACGTTTTCTATTGGATTCAGATGAAATTATACATAGCCAATAGAAACACTGTATTCAGAATACATACTTAAATAGTCTGTGGAATAGCCTTCTCAGAATCTATATATTAATGAGAAGAGAAAACAAGACCCTTTTTCGAGCAAACTGCGCGCACGGAGGAATTCGTGATTAGGCATAGTGAAAGATTAGATTATATGGAGGAGTGTAGAAAGCTTACATTTATTAAAAAATTATGTTTTACAAATACATTCAAAAATAAACAAACACAACACGTCAATAATAAAGCTAAAAAGGCTGACTTACCTATTTATATAGCTCCGTTTTTGTGTGTCCACCTCAAGGGCCCTTTACAATTACAACTAGGTCAAACCAAACATTTCTTACTTTCGTACTGCCAAAGTTAAACACGTCATGTCAAACGCAGTTGTTTTAAAATGTGAAACAATATAAATGGTACTTAACAATAATGTCAACCTATCGGGCAATATTTATTTTATTTAAAACGTCCTATATTAAAACATGGATTTATGAATCATGAAAAAAATACATACATACATAAGCACAATAAAAATTCAAGAAAAAATAAATAAAGATAAAAGCAAAAAAAAACAAAAATTATAAAAAAAATTTAAAAAAATAAGAACGGAGAAGTTATTCGACCTATAGAAATTTATTTTTATATTCCTATATTGAACTGCAAATGATATCAAAAGAGCCGAAATTATGTCAATTTAATCAAGTCAATGTAATTAATCAATGGAATTAAGTCAATGTAATTAAGTCAGTATAATTAAGTCAATGTAATCTCTAAATAGGTAAGTGAATATAATAATTATTACTAGATTTTATTACATAAAATCGTGATGCCTGTGTTTGTCGTGTACAGGTAATCGAAATATATACCAAGTATCTAATATTGGGTTTAAAAACAAATCCGATTTCATTTTATTGTATTGTGCTGTTGGCATATTAAATTACTGTTAAAATTCAAAGTCGAATTTAACATTAAAAAATCAAAACTACGTACTTAAAAAAGGTTAATAATAATGGAATAAGAAATGGGACCCAATTACTCTGTATGTAAGTAGAGGTAAATGTATCAGTATTTTCACGTGGCTTCCACCTCTGAATGACTGCAACACGTGTCAAACAGAGTGCAAGGTCGAATAGATTGACACAGGGCCGCCATTACGACTTACAGCGCCATATGCATTATTACGCGTATCAAAAAGACTAATAGTTTTATTTTCTATTGCTTCTCGAGGGCAACAAACAGACAACTATGAAGGTTTCCCTGGAAAAAGGGTCTATATTAAAAAAATATATCCAGGAGAGACAAAAAAACGATCTTCGAAAAAAACGAGCCGTGTTTCCTTTTAATAAGGTAAAGCACACCCGCTCACCTGTCGCTGGTTACCCCACAGTGTGGGGATATGCCATGACGGTATGTATATATGGTTGATGTTTATCGTCTCACAGAACCAGACTGAAAACAAAATTAAAAACTGTGTCTTCAACTGGAATCGTACCCGGGACCTTTGGCTCTGGAGAAAGGTGAATAACTGGATGAGCACGCTGGGCTAGCGATCTAGTGGTCGCGAGTTCGAATCCTACCTCGATCGATTTCGTTCACCTATAGCACAAGCATTTATGCATTATAGTATATTTTATATAAAAAAAAAACATCAATTTGTTCATCATTATAAAATATAAGACTAAAATGACATAATTTAATACAATTCAATACTAAAAAAATGATGTTTTACTGATATACGTAAAAAATAAATGCTACGGCGTACGGCGTATACGCCATACACACAAACACATCACGACGAAACTCATAGTGTGTATTCTCTACATGATACCCGTTGAGAAATTGATGTAAAAAAATACAAACTTTTCTATATGATTCTTCTTGTTTTTTATCAGTCTGTTTCCTTTCATTTCTCCTCCATAGGTCTCCTCCATTCCTCACCACGTTGGATCAATTAAATAATGTTTGATATGACCGTTATAATAATATTAAAAAATATGATTTTATTTTGACTGTCATTTTTTTAGATCTTTGCAAAAGCTATTTTTACCGTTTTTTTTTCTTTAATTTCATTAAAGTGAAAATATTATACATTTCTCTTCAATAATGTTCCATGAGCGTTAACTTCGAATTCTATTTTTTTTTTTCGAAATATTCTTATTTTTAGCGCTCCCAATTGATCAACGTTTGTTTATCAGCATATTTTGTACGTAAAGAGGATACAGTCCTGGATTGGGACATTGATGCATCTGAAGCTATACCAGACTAGTACTGTTACCAAGCGTATATGCAGAAAACACTAAGGTTCTCAAATATAACAAATTATCAAAGTTAGATTCTCATTAATATGAAAGAGTGGAGAGTCATACATACATACCATCACGCCATGTCCCTTACGGGGTAGGCAGAGAGAACCGAACGCCATATCTTTCTATCCTGGCACACATTCATCGCCTCGTCAACATTCATGCATCGTCTCATACATGTTCGTCTATTGTACATGCTTCTAACATTTCCGTCTTTCAGAATATCGTTCACATGGTCGTGCCATCCCTTTCTTGGGCGGCCCCGGCCTCTCAATCCAATCCTATCCGCATTGTATATTTTCTTCATCAGGCGTTCCTCATTCATTCTACCCATGTGGCCAAACCATCTCAGTGTGTTCACTTTCATTCTATTAATGATATCTTTCTTCATCTTACATTCTTTCCTTATGTTCTCATTTCTTACCCTGTCATACATCGTTCTATTGCAGATTCTTCTTAGTGGAGAGTCATGATATCATAATTTTTAACCATATTATTTTACATCAGAATCTCAACAGGTGTCATGTAGAGAGTGCATACTGTGAGCTTCACCATGATGTTTTTGGGTATTATATGACGTACTAGTACTATGAAAAATCGTGTCGTCTATAAGTTTAATCGACTTATTAGAACCGATATATGCAAAGTGTATTGACTTAGATCAGTTTTTTTGCGTTTACATCCGTCCTTTTTATTCCATGATTTCGTCTGTCGAAACATTATATGTAAGACCGACAATATACATATGTAAGAAAAAACTATAATTTGTTTACCAGATTTGAAGAACACCATAATGTATACTGACTAGAAATAGAAAAATGATATATTTTCCTAAATATAGATACCGCAGAATATGATGTATTTAAATGACAGAAAATTCCACAGAAACTCTTATTAGAGAGGTATTCTATAGACTGGATCATTACATAAATGGTGCCAGTATATATGTTTGAATTGCTTTTGACTTTCAATATGTGTTTCAAGTGTATTTACGTTGAATAAAAAAAAAATATTTGATAAGAATTGATCAGTTGTTTAACAAAAAAAAAATCTTTTTTTTTTTTTCAAATTAACCATCATTGACATGTTGAGAAACTTTTGTTTGTAAAAATATATAGTTCAGGGGCGTACCGCATCGCAGCCTCCATAGGGCCCTATGGAACACGACGGCGGGCGGTGGGCCCTAGTGACTAACAGTTCGATGATCCCGGACACTACTACGCCACTGGTCAGGGCAATGCACTATGCACTTACCTTCAAAAGAAATTAGCCTTACCTAGCACTTCAATACAACAATGGGTGGAATAACATTTCTGGAAGAACAAGTGTTATAGAAATTGATTTATACGTATAAAAGAGAAAAATATAAAAGGTATATGACGAAGTCAAAATATTCAAAGAAATTGACGAAGTCAAAATATTTAAAGTAATTAATGAAGTCAAAATATTAAAAGTACAGAGTCAAAATATTACAAAAATACGAAATAAATTTATTATTTTTTTAATCTGAAATCAGAGATTGAGATGGTTTGGCCACATGGGGAGAATGAATGAGGAACGTCTGACGAAGAAAATAAACATTGCGGACAGGAATGGAATGAGAGGTCGGGGCCGCCCAAGGAAGGGGTGGCACGTCCATGTGAACGGTATTTTGAAAGACGGAAATGTTAGAAGCGTGAACAACAGACGAACATGTATAAGACGATGTATGAATGTTGTCGAGGCGATGAATGTATGTCAAGATAGAAGTAAGTGGCGTTCGATTCTCTCTGCCTACCCCGTAAGGGACATGGCGTGATGGTATGTATGTATGTATGTATATATGTATGAAATCCGAGATGAAAAACATTTGCGCCGTTCCTGGTTTTTTTTTTCTATGGGATTTGGGCCATGTCATTTAATACATCAAAAGTATTCGACAAATAAATATGCCTTCCGGCTCTCTCTGCCTACGCCGTGAGAGATAGGTATTGCTTAAGAAGGGCATATATCGCTAAATCTAGTGACTGACAACATGATAATATATCGAAACCGCCTAATTCTAATACATTATCGCGTGCCTTAAAAGGAGTTAATAAAATACATGACTTACATACTTGGAGTAAGAAAGTTCCTTAATAAGAACGTTCCTATTTCAGCGTTATAGAATATCAACTTGGACTAAGTGGAATAGAAACGCACCTATTTTAGCCGGAACGTTCTTAAAAAGTTATAGAATCGGACGTATTGTATAAAAACACGTGTAATGAGATAGTTCAATATAAATAGGACAGTATTTAGGAATAGGTCAATGTACTCATGAAGAATAAGTAGACGACCTTATAACAATATTAAAAATGTCGTCTAATCATTTTCAATTTTTGCTAACAGCTCATTTCATGAATCGCTGTTTAATAATCGTAGTTGCTTTTATTAATTGTTATATTTTTGCCAACGTAATTCATTTTCGGAGCTATTGAAAAGATTTTAATTTTAAACAATCTCTATGTTTTACTGTCAATTTTCCTTTAGTACTGAATCAGGTCAATGACGATTACCTTTAATGAGTCTATAAAGCCAATAAACCAGGAATTTATCTCCCGATAGCATCTTTTTTTCTTCTATAAGCCATGAAGGAGAAGAAAATGTGCTGTTTTTTACATATAAATAAAGATGGTTTGAATAGAACATGTCGTTTAAATAGATTTTTTTCAATTATTTAAGCATATTATCATTTATAGTGAAAAAATTACTTGCAAATCTAAATCTTGTGTTGATTTGTCTTATGTGTTGATTTTCTTTTTAAATAATCGTCGTTTTTTTTAGAAAAGTTACCCTTTTACTTAAAAATAACAACGTTAAACATAAAAAATAACTTCTTCGATTCCGCTACAACCCAAATCGAGCCTTGGCCTCCGTTAACTTTCGCCTCCATCCCATCCTGTCCTCTGCTGCCACTTTCCAGCTCTTCTCCTGCAGAAGCTGAGCCGCATCCTTTCTGACCTCATCTTCCCATCGCAGCCTTGGTTTTCCTACCCTTCTTCTCCCACCCGGGTGTCCAGTCATGATTCGTTTCGGCACCCGTGAGGTTGGCATTCGTTGTACGTGTCAAAAATAACACCGATATAAAAAAAAATAACACTACATTTGGATATCCAAAAAAATAACGTGAACACGGCTTCAAAAATAACACCCCTATTGCAAAAATAACGTGAATATTAACACCGCATTTCTGCAAAAATAACAATCCTTTTGCAAGAATAACGCGAATAATTCAGGTCTCTAATAATGACGTACTCGGGCTATCTCCGTTATTCGGTTTTCGTTCTACATTCTTCCCAGAAGGTTAAAGCAAGAACAGTGAATAAAGATCATTGATAAGGTCAAAATAATAAAAGTTATATTATCCTTTTCGAATATTTTCTTGCATTTGAAAATCAAAACGAGAATTCTACCTCTAGATCGAGAGGAATGTACAAATAAACACTAGCAGATAGATCTAAGTATGTTTTCTTTTTTTTACGTACGATACAGTAATTCTAAATAATATATTACATTGAAACATAGAAGGTATTATAATAGGCATGATGACTAATTTTGAAAAACTATCTCACGATGTTTTTACGCATTCACTGTTTTCAAATATATATACATTTCTACATAAAATAAAGGTTTAGTAGCAAAAATCGCCATTTTAAAATCAAATTTGACATTTACGCCAAAAAAAGCTTGTAGTATCATGGCGGCTGCCGACCCTGACGGTGACGTCACGGTATCGTAAACTGCATATCACTACTATATGTAATATATGTGTTCTAAGACGATTTGTGTATTTATAATCAATTCAAAAGTGCATAAGTGTTGTGCGGTCCCTAAATGTACAAACACGACGAAAAAAACACCTACTGAGGTATTTGTTTTCGTCCCACGCGAAAAAAAAGAGAAATAAGTGATTAAATTTCGCACGGCGAGACACAAGTGAATTTTATTAAGTACGCGTTTACAATGAAGTACAGTATTATTTGTCCCCCACTTTTAGCTCTCAGTAATATAATATTTACCATTATTTAGGCAATAAGCATATTAAGAACTTCATTAATGTCCAAACGTCAAAGGCCATCATACGTTTCCCGCGTATGTTTTTAGCTTATGAACACATAATGTAGAGAGAAGAAGGAGCATATTTTATCGATTTTCGAGATGTAAGTTGTATTTAAATTACAGATAAATAAAGTACTTATTTAGTTTTTACGTTTTAAGTTTTTACGTTTCGAAATTCTGATGAGCAAAAGTCTTTGTTCGACGCAAAGAAATATCCGACCATCAAAAGTTCCATTCTAGGTAAGACAGGCAGAAGAAATGACTACTATAGCTGCTGTTGCTAAAAATAACGATAGCAGATAAATATAGCTTGTTATGAACACAATACAAATAACGAGCGCTATGTAATAATTCGTATGCTGCTAAAATTGTAACGATATTTTAAAACGCATGCTTCGCGTAATCGCCGTCGTTTCGCGAATCGCTTCATTGCATGAAAAAAATATAGCTTGCTAGTTTAGTTTGGCAGTGACCAGCATCATAACGTGTCGAACGTTCGTCAGCTCACCATCGCGTGACAAAATTGTAGAATACTAAAACTAAATTAGTTTACCATACGTTGCGAGCGTTCATTATTTATTTACTTATTCAATAAGAACTAAGTTACATACAAAATACAATAAACTTAGGCCCGATATTACAGTCGGCCCTCAACTCATTGAGTTTGTTAAACTCAAGATTAATGTTAAGGGGAGATTGAATCCATTTCCGTATTACAGTGCAATATGACATGTCAGTTACTAAATCTTCAATTATAGACATATTTCACTTTTTCTGTGGTTATTATCTGTCAAATTTAAATAACCTCAAATAATACGAAATACAAAACGGGACGCTACGACTTTAAATACTATTGTTTTATTATCCAACATGGTAAATTTAATTTTTTTCACCTAAATAATGCTTTTAAATGCCCATGTTCAATACGGCTGTCAGTTTGTTTTGTTGTGTGGCGCCACCGTCGATACAACTAACGCCTTTTGTGATACAACACTGAAACTACACACGTTGCCTAAAGCCTCTAGTGATAGAAACTGAAACTACACGAGTTGCCTAGCAAATGACAGTTGACTCACAGTTAAGTACTTAATCTGCCAGAAACGTTGAGTTAAATATTTGTCGTTTTAGTGACATATTTGAGGGAAGATTAGGCCTAAACAGACACTGTAATACGCTATATTTTTGTAAAACTTGAGTTTAGCTCTTAAACTGACACTGTAATACCGGCCCATAGTGTCCCCCGATAGGTAGGCGAGTATCTAGGTAAATTGAAACTATTTGCTTTGATGAATCCTTGTTCCATTGCTATTTTATTGTTTTGTTTTAGTTTTAAGTACCTAATTAAAATATTAATATATCGATAACACCAAAATAAACATTGTCCAGACCGACAATTAATGCGTATATTGTATTGAAGACTGTCAGAAGAATTGACGCGACCATACTATGACGTCGTGCGCTCTGATTGTTTTTTCTCATAAAATGGCGGACTAACACATTTTGTATTTTTATATTTATAGTATTATTATTATTCACTCCTATAAATTAAAAAAAAAACATTTTTTAAATCTTTATAACCTATTTTATTTTTTAAAATCATAATTTCAATGATTTTTTTCTTACAGTCATCACACCTATTACATATTTTAATATATTAATCATAATATGTATATGAATCATAACAGTTATCCCATATGTATATTAGATTCATCATAATACATTGTGTATTTCCATTTCAACCTCATGTAACACTGTACAACTCCCACAAACAATATAATTACATCATTTTATTTTATAATCAAGCAATGAAAGCCACCAAGTTATTTATTTCTGAAACGTTAAATATTCTCCACCACGTTACAATACTCGGTGCGTGTTATAACAGATGCGTCAACGATTCAATAGAGCGGATAGCGATATTATTTGGTTTATTGTCCCAAATAAACCAAATAAATCAATAAATAAAAATAGCATGTTAAAAATAAGCAGCATATTCCATATAGCTTGTTATGAAAAAAATAGCCATTTCGAACAACACAACAGTTGACAGTAACAAACACAATTGACAGTGACAATATGGTGACGTCATGCGCTCTGATTGGTGTTTCACATAAAATGGCGGACAAACATATTTTGTATTTTTATTTTAATAATATTAATATTATTCGCTCTTTTAAAATGAAAATAAATATATTTTTTCAAATCTTTATAACATATTTTATCTAATAAAATCATAATTTCAATGATTTTTTCTTACTGTCATCACGCCTATTCTAGGTATTGAAAATATGCAGACAGGTAGGCTATTGAAGATTACAAAATATGCAGATAATATGCAGAAAATATGCAGATAGGTAGGCTATTGAAGATTACAAAATATGCAGATAATATGCAGAAAATATGCAGATAGGTAGGCTATTGAAGATAACCTCAAACAAGTTATTGCATAGAAAAAATATAATAACTAAAATTCTATAAAAGAAATACTTGAATAGCTTTGTATAACTTGCGCAAAAACTCAACATATTCAACAATAAAATTTGTTTTACGGTGTTCAACGCTTTCAACAATATATTCAAGAGCTGTATCAGAGAAATGAGCTCTCTGAGAGGATGATAGAGTAACAACTCCAAGCTCATAATATATTGGACAGGGCAAACAAATTGTATGGAAGGGCGTTTCTCCAAAAGACTAAAACAGCTTTGTTTTGTTATGCAGCGCAATACAACAATAAAATTAGCGCCCTTGGAATGATCCTGAATCACTAAATAGCGTTATAAAAATTGTGTTTTATTTTTACATTGTTGCTATTTTTCGGAGATGTTTTTTTTAAAGAACTTTTATCTTGTACATTTGGACTGATTAAGAGACGTTACATTATAACTGGGGTTATTTTATAATATTCTTGCTGACTGCACTCAAAAAAATCATTTTTAAACAGACGACAGGTGACAAAAACGAAAGAGAAATAATTGTGCTTTAATCAAAATGATAATAAAATTATTTAAACGTAAGCGAATAAACCAATGACTAAGATAAAAATAGGCTGACCAAAACAACGATAAAATAAAAGAAGAAATAGAGAACGAAGAAGAAAAACATTTGATGAAGGATTATGTCAAATATAACTGATTTTAACTCTTCTCAAATATTAGTACAAAGTGAGAGGACGAATAAAAAAATATTTTATTTCAATAGAAGCTCAATAGTTGATCTGTTTTGTATGTGATGTGACTGCTATGATGTACATATATTGAAGTAGTGGTCATGAGTACATATATGACATATAATTTTGTATTGTGATTGACCTAATATAGATCAGTAACAATCACCCAATTCATAATTATATTCCCTAGAACAGGATTTCCTAGTTGGGCATCTGTTATCTACTTGTTATTGTAGTAATAAATGGTGTGATTAAAAAATAATTCTTCTTCTTCTCTATGTGTCCTGTCGGGTCCCCCAGACGTAGACGATCACTCTGGAGAAACTTTCCCTGTCCTGTGCGGTGCGGAACAAGTCCTCCACACGCCTCATTCCGGTCCACTCCCGAATGTTACGGAGCCAGGATAGCTGCTTCCTGCCAACCCCTCTACGGCCCTCAATATTTCCTTTTATGATCAACTGTAAGATCGAGTATTTTTCGCCTCTCATTATGTGACCAAAATATGGTCTTCTTATTAAATAATAAACATACCTATATATAATGTTTATCGGAGAACCTACAGGGCTTACAGTATGTCAATTACTGTTTTGCGTGATCACTTTAAGCGCTTGGGCAACGTTCAACAATTATGCCTTTTATTGAAGCCGAGATGCCGACACTGACACTAAAATATGAACTAAAAATTATATTGAATTTTCAAAAAAAATGTATTATTAAGAAGAGTCAATAAAAAGACATACTCGATAAACGTTGCGCATACGCTTAAATTGATCGCGTTGGCCAACCGATGACAGATCGTAAGACTTGTATGTGCCTCGTTTCCCGGTTTTCCTATAAATATATGTTTCCGGTTTCCGTTTCGTCTCTATTGAGATATTAAATTTGTTAAAAAACAGCAAATCATATATTTAAATATATTATATTCCAGTTATAGTTGTCGCCAATTAACTTCAACTTTTAGCCGAGAAGGGGGGCGATTTGCACGTAAACCAAAGAAGCAAAAAGACACAAATTTGCGCTATGTGCATTTGGAAGCTCGTTCAAGATATTTGGCGAAAATTATAACACTTATCACATACCTACAAGATTTGCAAAACACGACTATACGTACGATGGGGTGGTCCAGTTCAATCAACTCGAAACAAATTTTAGACTGGTAGCTGAATTAAATCATTTCAAAATAAAAAAAAATAGACACTTAAAATATGTTATGTTGTCTTCTATTAAAATATTGCGCTCTAAAATGAATTAGTTCAAGTTGAGGTTCTCAAATCTTTATGTAAAATATGTATTTTTATTGACAAACATTTTTTCAACATCTCAATACAGACGAAGTAGGGATATTGTAGAAGAACCAGGAACTCGAGGCACCTACAGGGCTTACGACCTGTCATCGGCTGGTTTACGTGATCACTTTATGCGCTTGCGCAACGTTCACCAATTATGCCTTCTTATTGAGTTCCCTTATCGATGTAATTTTGAAAGTTCTATAAATTTGAATAGTGTGTAACATTTTACCTGACAATAATGCATTATTACTATTGGAAAAAATCCAATGTTTGCGTATATGCAATTAAAAAAGAATATTCGATTTACATACACATTGGTACAAGTAGGTAAACAAGCCAAAAATGAAATAATATTTCTGGCGCAGTTCAGGGGTGACATCTGTGTGTGACACAGTCATCTCATTTACAAGGACTGTTGCTTTCATTGTTTACAAAGAAAAATTAATTTCTCAATGTCTCAATAGATGGCGTTACAAAAAGGTTTATCCGTTACTCCATAGATGGCAATAGTAATAATGCATTTTTGTCAGGTAAAATGTTACACACTATTCAAATATGTATATAGAACTTTCAAAATTACATCGATAAGGGAACTCAATAAGAAGACATAATTGGTGAACGTTGCGCAAGCGCATAAAGTGATCACGTAAACCAGCCGATAACAGGTCGTAAGCCCTGTAGGTGCCTCGAGTTCCTGGTTCTTCTACAATATCCCTACTTCGTCTCTATTGAGATGTTGAAAAAATGTTTGTCAATAAAATATCATTTGACTCCCGAAAGGGAAAAAAAACCAAGTGTTTGCGTATATGCAATTAAAAAGAATATTCGTAAAATATGCAGTCTCTTTGTCTATCATTAATCTAGTTAGTGAATCCAGGCTATTTTTTTATAAACATATTTACTCTCATGCACTATCCCTTTCATAACAATAAACTCCATTGTTATATTCAAGTTTAGTTATATTGTATTAATTTGATTTTATTATGGAATAAAAAAATACTAGAGAAATTTTATTATTCGATTTTATATACCATTTTCAGTAATAAAATTCAAATTCAATTTAAACTGACTTGCCCTTAACAAGTCATCGTGCGGTTTATAATTTGACAGATTTTTTTTCTCTGTTAATTCATCACCATCCATTTCAAAAAATATATTTTACGTCAAAAGATCAAAGTCCATTTTTTTCCACAAAATTTGCATTAAATAAAATGTTGATGTGTTCAAATCAAAACAAGTGGCAATGTGCAGCATCATCACTTGACTATTTTTATTAAGAACCATATACACAACACATGACATTATAATAATTATAATTTATTCGTTTAAGTAAGTCGATTCACAAACCAATCCTCGTAGCCCATGAACATGTCTGTTTACATAAAAATATTGCTATCTGTACTTGTGAAAACATTGATTTTGTAACTCAGCATATGTAGGTATGTTGGACTTATAATTGATAATAGAATGAACTGGGGTACACATGTAGAGTATGTATGTGGGAAGCTTCGCACCATAGCATGCAAATTCTCCATTCTCAAACATAAATAACCGTATGCAATCATATGAATGCTATATTTATCATTAGCAGATAGTATCATCAACTATGGACTGAGTAGCTATGGCAGGACATACAAAACCTATTTAGCATATATCTATAACCTACAATTAAAACTTTTAAAAATCATAATAAATAATAAAATAAAAAGTACGTATCGGAACAATGAAAAGGGTATATTCAAACACTGTAATGTATTAGCTATATATCATAAAGTAAAAATTGCCTGATCTTAAAAGACGAACATGATAACATTAATAAATAAGAAGTAAACTCACGTAGAAATAACCTCCGAAAGTTAAACTACTTAACGAAATATATTTTGCAAAAACTATAGAGCTATCAGCTTGTTAAGTTCGGTTGGCAAGATGTATGCAAGAATTATTGACCAGAGAATACGCAAGATTACGGAATGCAAGATATGGGATGCTCAAGGTGCGTTTGTAGGGGGCAGAGAATGCATCGACCAAATTTTCTATTTACGCATGGCTACAGAAAAAGTTCTGCATAAAAATCAGAAACTTTTCTGTGCTTTCATAGACCTAGAAAAGGCATATGATAAAGTAGATAGAGAAAAGTTGTGGGATATCCTATCAATGTATGGAGTGAAGAGCAAACTAATACGTGTTGTTGCGTCTCTATATGAAAATAGTGGAGCTTGTGTCCGTGTCAACGATACGCTGACAACATGGTTCCCTATTCATAAGGGGGTGAAGCAAGGCTGCGTATTATCCCCATGGCTGTTCAATCTATATATTGATCACTGCGTAAGAGCACTAAAGAATGAAAATATAGGCCTGACACTAAATACTGTAAATGTACGTGATTTGATGTATGCAGATGATAAAGTGGTGTTTGCTGAATGTGCGGATGAGTTACAGTATTTAGTGAATAAAGTGTATGAAGGATACTTGCAGAACGGACTGAGAATGAATGTGAGTAAATCTAAGATATTGGTATTCGAAAAAACTGAAAGTATATCTACGTGTAGAATAAATGTAGAGAACGAATGGCTAGAACAAGTAGAGAAATATTTATACTTGGGGAGTATGTTTGAACGGAATGGAAGACCTGATAAAGACATTGAAAGAAGAGTTATGGCAGGTAACAGAATAAACGGAGCTCTCAGACCAGTAATGTCCGATCCAAGCATCTCAAAGGAAGCCAAAATTGCTGTACATAATGCAATTTTAGTGCCCACTTTGATGTATGCCAGTGAAACATGGACGTGGCAAAAGACGCATGAAAGTAGAATAAATGCTGTGGAAATGAGATCACTAAGAAGAGTATGTAATAGAACGATATATGATAGAATAAAAAATGAGGACATAAGGAGGGAATGCAAGATGAAGAAGAGTATTATAAATAAAATGAAAGTGAATTCCTTGAGGTAGTTTGGACATATTGAAAGAATGAATGATGAACGACTGACCAAAACAATATACATGGGTGTAAGAGATGGAGTGAATAGCAGGGGCCGCCCCAGAAAGGGATGGCATGACCATGTGAATGATATTTTGAAAGAAGGAAATATAACAAGCTTGAATAATCGACGAGCATGTATGAGACGATGCATGGATGTAAAGGAAGCTAGGAATGTGTGTAAAAATAGAGGAGTATGGCGCTCGGTTCTCTCTGCTTACCCCGTAAGGGATATGGCGTGATGGTATGTATGTATGTATTTTACCTGTGTACAATAATGCATATGGCATGAGAAAATGGGAATATCTGCTGCCAAAAATATTAAATGATATTATGGATGATGAGCTCTTGCATATATGCACTACGTGCCCGAAATTTTTTACCCACTTAAAAAGGTATATGATGAGGTCCGATGACGACAGCTGTCCGTTTTTACAAGTAAATAATACAATACAATTTACAAGTAAATAATAAAAAGGATGACACCCTTTTCAAAGTTTTCGTCCCGTTAAAATGGTGATTTACATTATACAGTTGGCAGATATCAAGGCTTTTTAGAAAATCAGTATACGAAAGACAAAATTGTTCAATGTTTTCAAAATTATTTAAAAATCGATTGGAATATTCCGGTACAGACAAGTTAAGTTAAAGAAAAATTAGGTTAGGTTAGGCTACTGATCCATAGATCCCGGGTTCGTTTCCCGGAGGAGACACAGTTTTTAATTGTGTTTTCAGCCTGGATCTGTGAGACGATTAATATCGCAAGTCTCCAGAATGTGGCAACTGGTTATTGGGTGTGAGTTAAACTAATATTTGACATAGTACCTGTTAGTTACCCGTGAATAAAATAAAATGATGGTGTAGTAAAAACCTATTCATGATTGAATCGCCCCATGAGAAACACCATAAATTTAAAAAAATATTTCAACAAAACAAATAATTATACTTAGTTTATTCAGATGTAGTCGAGCCTTAAGGAATATAAGTGTGCCATATACTTCAGAGAATGTACCTATATAATATCATTGTCAAAATATGATTACTTGTCAAAATTATATACATAGATAGGTAAGTACATTATATTTGCATGAATTGCACGGACTTATATTGTCTACATTAATATAAAGACATTTTATAATGATGACCATAAAAATATTGAGATTTTTTTAAGCTTTTTTTTTTAATTTTTTTAATTGCTGATTTTTGACAGAGGGATATAAATATCTGATACCTTTGCTGTTAAGGTGACAGATATTTATACAACTTTCCAAGTTGCCTGTCCTATAGTCCTCTACTTGTTCTAGCCATTCGTTTCCTACTTATAATATATACTTGGGGAGTATGTTTGAACGGAATTGAAGTCCTGATAAGGATATTTACAAAAGAGTTATGGCAGGTACCTAATAGAAAAACGGAGCACTCAGACCAGTAATGTCCGATCCAAGCATCTCAAAGGAAGCCAAAATTGCCGTTCATAATGCAATTGTAGTGCCTACTTTGGCGTATGCCAGTGAAACATGGACGTGGTAAAAGACGCATGAAATTAGAATAAATGCTGTTGAAATGAGATCACTAAAAATAGTAATAGAACGATATATGAGGACATAAAGATAATGCAAGATAAAGAAGGATATTATAAGTAAAACGAAAGTGAATTCCTTGAGGTGGTTTGGAAATATTGAAAGAATGAAAGACTGATCAAAAAAATATACATGGGTGTAAGAGATGGAGTGAATACCAGGGGTCTCCCCAGAAAGGGATGGCATGACCATGAAAGAAAGCAACATAAGAAGCTCCAACAATCGACTAGCATGTATGAGACCATGCATGGATGTAAAGGAAGCCAGGAACGTGTGCAAAATATATGAATATGACGCTCGGTTCTCTCCGCTTATCCCGTAAGGGACATTACGTGATGGTAGGTATGTCTTATAGTCCTGAGAAGGACTGTTTTGTTTTAAATTGTGATCTCCTTTCTTGCATATCCTTTTGTTCTTGTGAATTCGCGCCATTGCTGTGTAGCAGCACCAACTTCTGTTTGTCTTTTAGCGTAACCTGGAGTAGACCACGTGGACGTTGACAATCTTCCTACTTCAATATTGAGATAATCTTTTTTATTATTATTTAAAACCAAAGTGCATAAAACATACAATAAATATAAAAAAAAAATCCAATTTGAAATAATGTAAAATAATATTTTTTTGTATAAACCACCTTACTGGCTGTGCCTGTTCCGAGGAAAATGTGTTGAATATGTTCCAAAAAATATGTACATCTACAATTGTTATTGAAATAAAATATTGAATTAATTTTTTTATAACGTGAAAGCATACATCCATAAAAAAAGAAATTGTAAATAATTTATATCCTCTATGTGTAAATGATTTGTATTCCCTATCGTATAAAAGTAACAGCCCCAGAACAGGTTTAGCCAAGTGTGACGTTACTTACTTAACCTAAATATGTACAAATGTTTGTGAAGGTGAATATAGGAAGGTTTTGATAGTGATAGGGTTAATCAATCCTCGTGGCATCAGTGGTTAGCCGTTTAGTTTCGGTGCCGAAGTCCTGGGTTCGATTCCCAACAGAGGAAAAATTTATTTAAGTTCATTTCCAACGATAATCTTGCATCTCTGTCTAGTCATCGTTTCAATTTAGCGATGGAAAAGAAAAGAAAATTCAATGTATGGAAGTGACAGTTAATCACCTGACAGGCAATTGTCACTTACATACATTAAATACATTATCTTTTATTTTCTTATCCCTCGCTAGATTGACACTTTGACTAGGCAACGTCTGGAAACACTGGTTGGAAAAAAATGACATTTGGTAATAAACAAGACATTTGCACTGGGTGTAAATAAGTATAGAAGTGATAAAAATATAAGAAAACAAATAACAGAGAAAAAAAATATTCTGTTGTCTATGAAAAATTGTGTTTTATTTTGTATGTACTAAACGTATTATTATTTATATTAAACACTTTATTAAACATAAAAAAAATGCCAGTACAATTGGGTCGGATTACAGATGGGTTGATGGCAGAGCGGTTAGCGCGCTGGACTAGTAATCCAGTAGTCGCCAGTTCGAATCCTGCCTCGACCGATTTCGTTCACCTATAGCACAAGCATTTATGCTTTTTTTAGGAAACGTATTAAGATGTATATGTACTTGTTTAACAAGGACATATTCATTTAAAAAAGAAAAAAAAAATTGAAAATTGAGCAAATTCGTTTGAAAGCAAGGCCCAGAAAAGATGCAAACATCATGGCTAAAAAATATTGAATCAAGTCCTTAAAACTTCAGAGCACTTATAAATAAAATATATAAGCATAAATCGGCACACCCAGTATATTTCGAGCAATCGATCAAAGGACAAGAAAAAACAATATATCCAACGTAGCATACGATAAATATACGATTAGCACGACTCTCGAGAAATTTTAATTTAACAAACATTATTAAAATATATTTATACGTTTTACTATTGAACTAAATTATTGAGTAAAATGTTTAGATCTCAACGATAAATCAGTACAAAGTGCGTTCTATAATGAAACGCCTGTGTTTATGCAAGCTGTATATCTTCATTTTTACTCTACACTACGGAATAATGGAGTCGTGATTTCACCATTTTTAAGTGTATTTTTTACATCAATTTCTCAACGGGTATCATGTAAAGAGTGCACACTATGAGTTTCGTCGTGACGTGTTTGCATGTATGGCGTACGGCGTAGGTACGCTGTACGGATTATTCTTTTTGTGTCCTCTCTGCAGCTCAAACCATAAGTCCAATTGACTTCATATAGATATCATATATTATGTCCATAAACTTAGAGCAGATTAATATTCCATAGAGATCCGTTAATTTCTTCTCTATGATTTTATCTGTCCAAATTTAAAGAAAAAAATCTATGGTTTGCCATATCAATGTGAAATAAATTTCATATTTGTATGAAAAATGTATATAACATAAGTAAAATAGCTTCTGTATGGGAAAATTGAGTGATTAACTTCATATTGATATTGTATGTGTCTCTATAGACAAGTGTATTTTTTACCCTCCACTTCTATCTTCCTCGAAAGGGTAGGCAATGAGAACCGAACACCGCAATCTTCTATCTTGACACATACATCAACATTGATACACTGTCTCATACGTGCCTTGTAGAAATTACATACTATGAGTTTCTTGACAGTGTTTTTGTGTGTATGGTGCATTGTGAAAACTTTTGTCCTCTGGGAATCTTATATTTGTTTAAGAATCTAATAGAAATGTACATCATAAAAATGCATTTTAGAGATTGTCAACCTTTCAATAAAGAAAAAATGAACACTTACTATGGTTTGGAGAGTTTAGATTCGGTTACAACCCACTCGTTTTAAGTCTGAAGTCGCTATGTATAGTTATCGCTATCACATGGATACTCAGAAGACAAATTTAGGTTTTTTGTTAGGTTAGTATGATCACGTACATATGTGCACATATCACCCCCGTATCCCGTAGATACTTTGTGATAACTATAACAATAATTTATCCACAATAATAAAAGGAAAGCGTTAAGGGTTTGCACTATTTCTCAAAAAATGGCATTGCGAAATCTTAGCCAATGAAATAAAATATAATGTAAATTTTCAAAATATGATAAACAAATAATCTTTCGTTAAGAATTTACTCTATCGTTGTATTAGGTAGTTGATTCCATACCATTATTCCTTACTCTTTGCTTAATTTAGATATTTTTCGTTAACAATAGCATTTTTCCTTATTTATGCAGAAATACTAATTAGTTATTTGCAAAAATAATTTGAATCTTAAGAAGGCGACTGCTGCCAACGTACCTATTTTTTTTTTTAATTTTAAATAGCATCATTACTACAAAACGAATCATTTTAAAAAACAATAACTTAGTTTGGATATTAATAAAGAAAAATATACCTTTACTATTTAATTATGTTCTGTATACGAGTATATGTATTTTTGTAGGAAAATAATAAGCATACCCCAATTTTTGACAATTATCTTAAATTTCTAAAAAAAACTATAAGGTATAGAGCAATATATTTGGTTATAAATTAATGAAAAACAAAATATCTGGAAAAATATGATATGACTTTGCAATAATGCATCAGATTAAGTAAATAAACCAAAAAAACTTTTATGTCGCAATTGCGCTGAATGGAAAATAAATGTTTTTTAGGTTTATTTACTAAACCTGAAGCATTAATGCAACGTCACATCGTATTTTTCTATATATTTTTGTCTTCTTTAATATAAAAATATATAAATATATTGAACTAAGCCTTATAGTTTATTAAAAATATAAGATAAACGTTGAAAATCGGGATACGCCATTATTTTTCTACAAGAATTTATACTGAACATTATCAAAAAGTTAAGGTATTTTTTTCTTTATTAATACCCAATCTTTTTAAATTATTTTTTTCAAAACGATTTGATTAGAAAATTATGGTATATCAAATTGAAAAATAAGTACGTTGGCAGCAGTCCCCCCCCCCCCCCCCCCTCCTTAATTGAAATCATTTTTGTCCAACCTATTTATATTTTATTTCTTGTATTCTTTGCAAATTGACCATTTAAAATTGTATGTACAATTTTCGCTTACATATTATATTTTGATATTTCTAAAATTTAAAAAAAATATCTTTTAGTAAAAAATAGGAAATTAAATATGTCTGTAGTGATATATATTGAAAAAAAAGTACCTACATGTAGTGAAAACGCTAGAAGTCAAAATAATGGAATAACAAGTAAGAAAATATAAAAAATACGACGGTTTAAGTTTTTTTTTTTTTTTATTTAAATTTGCAATAGAACTAATAATTATTATGCAAATGAACGTCTAAGAATTCAACATTTTTTTATTAGTGTGAGTGTGAGAGCTTCTTAGATGATTTCATTTTTCAAATTTATACTTCTTATATCCACTTAATAACAAACGTTTCTATGTTATCTGGGAAGTGATCTCAAATATGTAATAAATATAAAAAAAAACATAATCTTCTGGTGTTTATTAATTGAACGACAGCCTTCATATTTATTTAGTTCAATATCATAATATTGATGACTCCATTTTGCAACAATACTTACATGATGACTTATGGCGTGTCTCACGCATGTAGGTAGGTACACTGGCATTATAAAATTAATCAACTATAGAATTACCTAATAATTTATAAATACAGGTAATAAACCAATTGACAATAAGCCTGCCAATGTACGATATTTTCCAACATATATTTTAAAAAAATATATTCATATGGGTCATTTGCAATAAATACGAAATATTGTTATTGATTATGGTTGCATGGTACACATGAGTAAGTATGTTAGGATAGGATAGTATGGAGGTCAGTACTTATTTCCTACCTCAAATATATAAACAACTTGATGGCATATATGTATCACACGATCGAGAGTCCATGTAGATATTTTGTAGTGTACTACCATACAAAATTGTTAAAAAAAGTTAGAGTAGAACTACTATATTTACGTATTTTTTTTATAGACTAGTTGCATGTAACACATGAGATCCAACTGTAGATGTGTTTAACTGCCTGTATTTCATTTTTTTTAAATATCGAAAAACGCCGAAACACCCATATAAGATAATTTAATTTCTATAAAAAATATGCACATTATAGTAGTACAACTCAAACTTTTTTTAACCATTTTTATAAAAATTTAATTTAGTAGTTTGTAGCGCAGTATACAATACATAATATCTACCGGGACTCATAATACTATGATACTTAATCTACAATCATACATACCTACCATCATGCTGTTTTCATATTAAGGGTAGGAAAAAAGGACTGACCTCCATACTATCCTATCCTTTTTTTTAACATGTCTACGTAGGGGACGCCAGCCATTTGGGTCCATTTTACTCTTCCGAAGAAGCGCACTACGTAGCGTTGGGAGGTGTTTGCAATCTAGAAAAGAGTTTATTAATTCGGATTTTAAAAAGATCCGGGTTGTACGAAGATGGAAACACAGAATTCGGAAGATCGTTCCATAGTCGGGCTGCTGTATTAATAAAGGAGTTCGAGAAGCGACTTGTTCGTATATGTTGAAGGTCCACTGTGAATGGATGCTGCGATTGAGTGAAGCGAGTGACTCTGTTGCGAGTGGGTGGAGGAGGGACCAAAGATGCAAGTTCTTCTGAGCAATCCCCGTGGTAGTATCTATAGAATAAACTTAAAATACCGACTCTGCGTCTGTGTTCTAGTGATTGCAATCCATCAGTCAGTGATGGATCATCAATCAGACGTATAGCACACCTTTGGACAGCGTCGAGGGTATTCAGTAGGTATTGGGGGGCGCCACTCCAGAGGTGACTGCCATATTCAATAATTGGACGTATTTGCGCTTTGTAGAGTATACAGATCTGGGTCTTAGTAAAATATCTGCGCGCTCTATATAGTACGCTCAATTTTTTGGAGGCGAGTTTCACCTTAGCTTCGATGGAGCCCTTGTAGTGTAATTGGTTCGTTATAGATACTCCAAACAGGTCGATAGAGCTGCTGTTAGGTAGGGTGCTTCCGTTGAAAGACACTTGCAATTCATTGGGGTTTCTCTTCCCAGAAATTAGACAGGCTTGGGTTTTTGAGACGTTAAATGAAACAAGATTACTTTCACCCCAGGTATTGATTGAGTGGAGGTTCTGACATACATACCTACAAATTTTGTATAAAAAACAAAATATCTTAAAATATCCAATTAATCGCATTTATGGGTTTATAGTTTGGTACCTACGTATTCTTCAACTATACATACTATTCATCGACAGTTGGATCTCATGTGTTACATGCAACTAGTAATAACATCTTCTTTACATACAAGTGCTTGCATTTGTGACGGAGCATTTATAATGTCTAACAACGTTTACAACGTGTGGCGGAACAATTACTAAGAAAACAGAATGTTCTAGAAAATGAAAATCTATATATATACTGGAAAACCAACGAAAACGGGCAATGCCCAAAGAGTATATAATACCTTTGCCATTCTAGAACTCTCACGCGACAGTTAGCTCAATCTCGAGTAATATTATGTATATAATGTATACTTATTGTGAATAAAAGCTGTAAATATATAATTGTTGGTTTTCACTATCATATCTTCATTAACACCTGGTATAAATTTATATAGAATATTTCATTCATTCATACCATCACGGCATATCGAAAATAATAATTAACATAAATATTATACATTATTTTAAAGGATAATATATATTTTTTTAACTGTGTATCTTATGAATACAAAGTATTATGTATGTATTATTAAATAAATAGAATGATAAAACATATATATTAATTTCGTAATCATAATTTATTTTAATGTTCATTTCTTTAATTTCCTTTAGTAGCCATACCCATTTAGTAGTTTACGTCTTTTCACAATAACGCACAAACCTATAGTATTCTTAATATGAATATGATACAAAATAATATAAAACGAAATGTCTTCAAAACATTATAGTAATAAGTTCTTGGGTACAAAAAATATTAAATTCGTGAAAATAATTGTAGTAACAACGCCCTCTGGATCGTGCATGTGTCACTTTGTGGTTCATTGTTTATGGTTAAAATTTAGTTTGTGTGAATGCATATTTTTTAAGAAGAATAGACAAAAATACATGGCAATGTTGGTAGCATTGCCGTAGCTAACTTCACTCCTAATTAATTCATTCAACCGAAGTTTGCGGCGTTTTTATGAAGTTCTTTGTTTTCCTCTGAGTTTCCATTTCGCGTGAACACAGCAAGAAATCACATTTCCTTGCCGCAAAAAGCATTAAAAATGGCGAACGTGTTTCGCGCCGTCACGGTTTCGGCGGTGAATAACGACGGCGGATTAACGCCGAAATATAATTTTCCAACGAGTGTAAGCGTGGATTACGACCCACAAGGTCTCAGTGTAAAAATTTTGCGAGCGGACCATGTTTTGATTCAGGAATTGCTCGAGTTTCCAATCCATAGCCAGAGCGAGTGTTCCAGGGTCGCGCTTCAGTCCTACATATTTACAATTGACAATGAAACACTGTTTTTTAAATTCAATTCAGAAGTGGATACGCGGGACTTTCATTTATTGGTAACCAAAGTAAAAGCCGGGCGCAATTCGTCGATGTTTACGGTAAGAACAGAAGACTCGTCCGCCATGCAATATTTCCAGTTCTACGGTTATTTGAGTCAACAACAAAACATGATGCAAGATTATGTACGCACGAGCACATACCAGAGAGCTATTCTGAACAATATTTTGGATTTTAAAGACAAAATTGTTTTGGATGTCGGTGCCGGTTCGGGAATCCTGTCATTTTTTGCCGCTCAGGCGGGTGCTAGAAAAGTGTACGCTGTCGAGGCTAGTAATATGGCACATCACGCGCAAATGTTAGTGGATGCCAACGGATTACACGATCGAGTGCAAATAGTGCCCGGGAAAATAGAAGAAATCGATCTTCCAGAGGTTGTTGACGTTATCATCTCCGAACCCATGGGCTATATGTTATACAACGAAAGAATGTTAGAAACATACCTTCATTCTAAGAAATGGCTGCGGCCCGGTGGCAAAATGTTTCCCTCCAGAGGCGATCTGCACATAGCACCCTTCACAGACGACGCGCTTTTCATGGAACAATACAACAAGGCTAATTTCTGGTACCAAACATGCTTCCACGGCGTAGACCTCAGTTCTTTGCGAACAGTTGCAATGAAGGAATACTTCAGACAGCCCATCGTCGATACATTTGACATCCGCATCTGTATGGCAAAGTCTATACGACACGTTGTGGACTTTTTAGAAGCCAATGAATCCGATCTGCACCAGATTGAAATCCCCTTACAGTTTCATCTCTTGCAGTCTGGAACGTGTCACGGCCTGGCCTTCTGGTTCGATGTGGCGTTTGCCGGCAGCACCCAGTATGTCTGGCTCTCTACGGCTCCCACGGAACCCCTCACCCACTGGTATCAAGTTCGCTGCTTACTAGAGACGCCCATCTTTGTTAAACAAGGACAGATTCTCTCTGGCCGTGTGGTATTGGTGGCCAACAAGAGACAGAGTTATGACGTAACGATGGACCTCGTTTTAGAGGGTACCACGATTAGTTCTTCCAACACATTAGACCTTAAGAATCCTTACTTTAGGTACACGGGTGCCCCAGCGGCTGCTCCGCCAGGCGCCAGCACGACGTCTCCCAGTGAAGCGTACTGGTCAGCTTTGGAGACTCCGTCTAATCAGATCATCGACGGCAACTACGCCACAATATGTCAAGAAAGAACCGACCAGCAATCATACAACAACATCACACCCAACATAATGAAGACAGTCATGCTCCAAGAAGATTTCATTAAAAGAATCGGTATTAGTCAAAATGGTGATGTGAATTGCCAACGCTATGGCTGACTTGACGTATTGTCTTCGTGAACAAAGACGCATTTCTTTAATTTGAATACTCAAACTCTCCTCTCAGATCTTGCTGTTCTATTTTCGAATATATTTTTTCTGTGTGTCATGTTGGCTGTTATCGTTTCAAACGTGTTCTTTGTCTATGTTCGCTTAATAAAAGATGCTGGCCATCTCTATGACAGTTTAAGTTTGGAACAAAGACTGAATCGCAGCGTAGATTTATGATTTTCACTTAATCACCGGATACATAAAAACTGAAATAATATTAGAGTAATACTGTTTATTACTGTAAGCCTCCATTGATCAATATTTTCTTATGAATATACTTTTTCAGAGATAATTTCTTAGAGCCACTTTTACTCTAGAAATAGATTTACAATAATTTATGTTCTAAGTTAAGGATTGTAAATTTTTAATTTTTATTAATAGAATTAGATATAAAACATAATCATTTGTTTATATTTTATAATAATATTGCTACCTTTTCAGTTCAAATCAACTATAGTTAAATATACTTTTATAGCCAAATTAAAAATCTTTGAATTGATAAGTTCAGAAAAGTGGTTATTTTTTTAATCCATTTTCAGTGTCTTTTCTCTTTTCAAAATGGATTTTAAATCTGACATTCTATACTTATCAGGTAGATTTTTTAATTTAGCCATAATTAGTTAAGACATCTGAAATATGTAAAGTTTGGATATTGATACACAATTTAGAATCATTATTCAAAAATCAAGAACTGCATTTTTTCTCTTAGTTTAGATATATAAAAGAATTGTATAATTCTTAATTTTACAAAATTTTCCATCGATTCTTAATTCAAATATTTGAATATTCATTGTCAATTGAATCCACGGATAATATCTTTAAAAAGATCTTAGCTGTAAATTTTCTCTTTGTTTTGTATATTCAAAATGTAATAATGGTTTTTTTCCCATGACAATTCAATTAACATTTGTTTTGGTTCCCATCTTGAAGCATTATACATAGCCAGGTATTTAAAAACATTATTAGTTTTGTTTTTTTCTATATTTCAAAGTAGAGATTCTAAAGTATACCGACAAAAAAAGATCTTTGAATTCAGCTATGATATGAGAAATACTGGTTTAACAAGAAAAATATTAATGTTATTGTTTTTTCATTATCATAATTTAACGATCTGATCATAAATGATATGTGAAGGAAACATTTAAGTATTACAGCTACTATATCCACATTTACATATTAATAATATTGTATTTCCTTTCGTTATCAAATCATTTGTAATAAATTGTATCCATATTGCTTGATTTTTTCTATATTTGAATAACAGTCTTCTAAAACAAGCATTCTTATTTTAAATCCAAACTTTTTTTTATTTTTTGTTCAGCGAATTGTTATTTACATTATTTGAAAACTATGACTTATTGCTTTTATCTCAATTATTTTTTTATTAACAAACATTGTTGAATTGTGATAGTTGCATTTATGAACAATATGTAGAACAGAAAATTTACCTAAAATTCATTTTTAACTAAATAATACTTTTCATACTAACCCATCTCAACCCTTTATCATATCGTTTTGTGTTATTTAAGAATCTCGCTTTCTTATACTGTTTTTTTTTTGTTTAATTACATCTACACAAATGTGGGAAGTTTTCAATGTAAAATGTCAAACATGTTCACATTTTTTATTTTCACATCTTGAGAAAGGAAAAATCTTTGTTTAAAAAATAGTAATTTAAAAATAAATGGCATCCCTGTTTTCGCACAATTGATAGTGCAAAAGAAGAAATTGGAATCAATTAATTTTCTTAGCTTCTGCATTGACTCATGGCATTAGTCATTGCAAATAACTCGAGACGTGATATGTATGAACGATTAATAAGAGCATTCTCTAAGTAGGTTCTTATTAAAAATACCCACTTATCATTGATTTTGATTCATCACATTATTATAATATTAATAAATTTAACATAATATATTTGTTGTGATATTACTATAATAATATTAATCTCTTATCATAGTAATATTTGGTATATTAATAATTCATATCTTATTTCAAATTCATTAATTTTAATGAAATATTGGTTTTAGTTGACATCATGTAGGTTTATTTTTTTTCGTATGAGTATATTGTATATGTACATACATAATTATTATTGGTAATGTAAGCACTCTTTAATTTAGATAGACTCTGTGCTAGCAATGTATTTTAATAGTTAAATGACAGAAAGATGAATTATTTCACACTTACGTTCTTCACATAATCTTATTTCTCCCATCGGATTTGATACAAATACTAAACTAATTTTCAGTAAAATTAGAGCGAAGTAGTTCTTGATTTGTTTTTCTTCTTATTCTGTCTGAAACACTTGACATTTAATATTAGTGGGATTACCTTATAGAGCCGTATTCGTAAGTTCTTAACTCAAGGGCACAGAAGGTGATGATCTCTCCAACTTATCACAGGCGGTCTAGTTTGAAATGTCCTTATGACTAAGAATTATTCTGGATGCTTATCATTCTAGTTTAGTAAATTTTTGTATTTCCATCAATAATTTCGTATTCCCTTTGTTAAACAATCCTGAATTATTATACATTGATAAAACAATTGCATAATGTTACAAACACTCAATTTCATCCCATGGAAATAGCGAGTTTATTGTGAAGTAAACATTTCTTCTTAGTGTGTCTTTTTCGTTAATTTCTCAGATAATCGAACCTAAGACAGCAACGCAGAATTAGTCAGCAAAACAAACCTTGAACATACAAGCAATATGGTGCTACATTTGTTATACAAAAGTATATAATTCAATAGCTTTTTTTTATACTCAAAACTAAATTTATTTTAACAATTATTGAACATGCCAATTTGGATCATCAAGAGATTTTTTTGCAGGTGGGTGTTCTTGAGGAGAACTCACTTTGGCCGATGGTCTTTTGTGATACCATAAATGGGGCTGTCCTCCCCCTTATCCAGCTCGAGTGGCTAATGAATTTCATAACATCTCCGATATCAGCAATCGCTATGTCCAACTAATCATAATAGAAGAAACTTCCCAAAGAGCTTCTCCTATTCATGGAGTGCTTACTTTATCATATCTTCATTATTATTATTGTAACAAGAAAGCTACATTGTTTTAAACATCACACAATTTCTAGTAAAATATATTTTTCATAGTGTAATTATTTTAATTTGAAAATAATAATTTAGGATTTATTCGTATATCGAAGAGGAATGATATGAATAAACAGCAAGGTCAGAATTGGGTCTGAGTGTAAGATAATAAATAGAATTGAGGTTTTTCTCACTGATTAGAGTTGAACTTAACGCAGAGACTCAAAGATCTGAATATGGGATCTGCCGTCGCAAGTATTTACTAGTAAAATATTAGTATTTTACGAAACATTTTTTGTTTCCTCGTGTACAATTATTAATTATAATTTAAAGGTCGGAGATTGCGGCCGGCGCTGAATAAGCGATGATGTGTATATTTGCCCCACGGTCCCGAACAACGCAAACGGACTGTCGGGTGTTTTTGTGTGTTTTAATTCTCTCCTCCATTTTGAAAAATGTTCAAATTTTAGTTCTAGGCATGTATCAAATGACAATTTATTGTGGACGTGACACACTATTGTTTGTGTCAAATTTAAACAAATGCCGAGTAGATTCATCCCAACACTTCAATTTAGTATCTTCATTGTGAAACAAACATATTTTTTTTACTGTAAATGTAAGTTTTAAATTTTGTAATGTATTAATGCTGTAATTTATGACTACACATATAAGATTTGATAATATACAAATTTTGTGATTTGATATTTAGGAGTTTGTTTTTTTTTTTTTGTTTTTCTACTTTTTATGTTATTAAATATTATTATTTTTATAAATATCTTTCTTTTACATAAATTATACAGCTTAATGTATTTACTGAAAATGAATTTCTTTTGTTTATGTACATTTCCCTTTTCCAAGTAAATGGTATATTGTTTTAAAGGTTAATACCATTGAATTTTTAAAATTATGTGGTTAAAACGCCATTTTATTCTTAGAGAAATATAAACCCATTAAATTTGGGTGGAAAATTTTGAATTTTATTTGAAATTGTTCCATTCTTATTTTAAATAGCTTTTTTTTTAGTTTTTGATTTAGTTTGTAAACACCAAGAGATATTTGGTGTTGAATACTATTTTATCGCTTACAAGACATACATTGCTTTTAGGAGTGTAAACCATAGATAAAATAGTTTTTAACACCAAAGATCTCTTGGTGTTTATACAAAATCGACTCAGTTTTAAAATTTGATTTATGTTCCATTCTTATTTTAAAAATGACAATGTTCTCTTTGTAAAAATGAATGCTGGAATTTGAATATCCATTGGGAGCTAACATTCCTTTTGAAAGTTGTCAAAAAAAATATTTCTGTTCCATTCTTTTCTATTTAAATGCATCTATGGAATTTGAATTTTCATACCATATTTTAAAAACAATTACAGCCCGTATGTTTGGTTTCTAAGTATTTAGAGAAGTTACATTACCGATGTTTAGCTGCAAAACGAGAATGTTTTAGTTAGCCAATAATGGGCTATGGATCAGCGGCAATAATATAAATGTTGATCGATAGGTACAATTAGTCTATTGTATAATGTACAATCAATGTAAGCAACTGAGGTTTGACCGTTTATCCAAATTTGTACAATAATTTCAATCGCATCAATTTATTATCATTTGTTTTTAGATTAATCAAAACTACATTATAATACAGATCAAACTAATACTATAACTGTGATTTTAGAAAACAAACAGGATACAATCTTATAAATAAAGAATATAAATATAAAAAGTATGATTGGCTCATTAACTGTATCCCAATAATATGTTTTCACATAAGATATTTTTTTAAAACAATGCTTAGAAAAACAGCTTCATTATTTTTACAAATGATTTATTGATGCGCATGATTTTTATAAAAGGACAATGTAATTAAATTGGAAATCACCCAGTAACTACAATTATCAAATTTAATTAAAAGATTGATCAGTCGTGTTTCAAAATTAAGACTATGTTGTCATTTTCGTTCTATCAAAAAAAAATTAACTTCTTCGCTAGATAGCTTGTTAGGATATATGATTTTTTTTCAAATATGGTTGTGAGACGCTGTCGATATCTTATCGATATTGTCTATAGTTTCGGGAGGTTGTGTGCTATGTAACTCTCGATAAATAATATTGAAATATGATTTCTTTTTACCGAGTTCAAATAATGTTATAAATATAATTTTTCTAATCGATTAAACTGCAAAATGAAGCAGTATCGAGTATTTTTGTTAACAGAAATGTAAAATATTTGTATTTACATTCAAAATAAAATTTAGCAGAATTGTGTAGAATAAAAATGGGGTCGGCAGCTAGGCATTTATTAGAACACAGGAATATCAATGCAGTGGATTCAATCAAACAAATTTCACATATTGCAAGCTCATTTAATACATTTATGAAATGTATGATGACTTATGTTTTATTTGGGATGTATTATCTACATGGAAATTATGGACGAATAACCTGACTAAGATGAATATCACGAACAAATAAATGCTCTTCTTATTTCAAACATCTTTTTGAGCGATCCATTGCGTCCATGTATCAATTGCATATGTACTGTACATATAGAAAGGGCAGCTTTGTTGTAAATCCGTCCTTTATCTTTGGAAGTTGTCGAACCTCAGTTGTACAGAATGTTGCTATGTAAAGATAGATTATTAGATTTAAAAATAATATTCAAATGCTTTCGGTGTATAAATAAATGTACGCAAAAGAAATCTTAAAGAACAATGTCGCTCAATGATTACTCGAAAGTATAATATGTTTTTACATAAAACGCAATAAAATTTTGAACGTGTATTTTGTGTTCTTCATTTGTTTCTGTTTTATAGATAAATGATGTACTCGGAAGATCTACAAGATGAAAATAACAAGTTTGTTTATATTTCAGAAGGGTGCACAGCTTTTATCTTCCATGCAAACTTGTGGAAGTAGGCGAGTGAAGTATGATGGTTAGTCACAAAATTGTTAGGATGAATGATAGATGGATGAAGGTGCGTGGCCAGTGGCTGATGGCGGGACAAAACAGGTCCAGGGTGTGAATGCGTTGGGGCCGCTGAAACTGGCGATGACATTACCTGTCTTCTGATTAGTTGAAGGTTTCATAATACAAGTTATGCCGCGCTGGCAGCGAGCTTCTGGAATGTACTAGATGTGTAAGAAGTAGATCTGTCCTAGAGAGGTGCATTGATTCCAGTGGAAATCTTCAGTGTTGCCAAAATAGAAAGACATTATATATATTTATTGATGTGTATATTGCTCGCTTGCGAGAACAACGACAAGTCAAGGATCTGATTTTTGAGTTAATAATGCAGAAATGTTTCCCTGAATCCAAGGAAACACTTCCTGACCAATAGTTTAATCTGTTTTTAAATTGATTGAGTGCTGGAACACTCAATCAATTTAAAAACAGATTGGATGCACATTACAAAAATAAGCACATGATACAGACCCATCAGCAATAGCTGCCTGCCTGTTAATTAATAATAATAATAATATTCATGTCATCTCCAGTTTTCAGTACAATATCTCTATAAGTGCGAAAACAGCACATGTGTCGTTGTTTCACTGTAATAATGATAAACACAACATTTCTGCATTATTAACTCAAAAATCAGATTCTTTGACTTATGTCGTTGTTCTCGCAAACGAGTGATATGTGTCGTCACAATACTATTCCCTTACTATTCCAGTCTCATATTTATTTACTAAGTCGCATATTTTTTTATATCAATGTTTTCTGCTTAAAACAAAAAAAAAATTGCATATATTTGTTTGACTCAAGTCACACTCGCCACTCACCCACCAACCTCCGTCTGATACTCCACTCCCCTGCGCAACCAAATCCAATAATGCTGATTTTACCACATCTATCCAAAAGTTATTTTATTTTACGTCTATGTAGACCCAGGTCTTTAAAGTAGGAATATAAAGATTTTGCGGACAGGCCTCTCGCCCCCACCTCTACAGCATATATATTTGTGCTACAGCCATTTTGAACTGTTTTATCTACCAGTTCCTTGTACTTATTTAGTATATAACTATAAATTATTTACACATAGAGGATACATAATATATAAGGTGCACAGATGTTAAATGTTAGATTCAATTTAAAAAAAAAACTGATTATAAAAGATTAAGAATTAAGTTAGGCGCGCATGGAAACTAATTTCATCCGCCGATTAATTATCGGTGAGCTACAACATACGAATTACATGTAAGAGCGCGCATGAAAGCTAACAGAATCGGCCGATTATAAATCTGTGACGAGACACAAAAAAATCGGCTGATTTTTTAGCATGGCACATCTCACCGATAATTAAATTGTCCGATGGCAGTAGATCGAGAAGTACCTACGTTGTCAGTGTTGCCAAACGAAATGTCAGAAAACATGGATGAAATAAATATTGATTCCGAACAATTAATTATATATGTTGAAGCACGTCCTTCATTGTATGATAAAAAATTAAGCGAAATATTAATAACTGGTTGAGAACGGCTAAATCATAATAAAAGAACTGAATTGGGTAAGTTATTACTTAATTTATTAATAGTTATGTACATAGGTAATTTAATAAGTATTCTACTTAATGAATACAAAAAATCCATATTTCTAATCATATGTATATTAAAACTTGTGAATATACATATTGTATTTTAAATATGTGAATGTTGACCGCCATGTTATTTCCAATCGTACGATTCTATAAGCTTCCATGCGCGCTAGAACCGATCGGCCGATCAATTTTAGCTTCCATGCGCGCCTTACCTTAAAGTTTTAGATTAAATATAAGAAATGAAATATAGGAAATAGAAGTTCAAGGGTGTACAACCTCTTCGGCATAGAGCCTGCCCGAAGCAATTAAGCATTTTTTGAAGGAATTGTGATGTGTTTTCTTTATGTTATTGTCTAGTTTATTAAATATATGTGGGGCAATAAATTTAAACTGTCTTTGTCCAAATGAGGTCTTAATAATTGGCACAGTATAGTTAACGTTATTTGCATGTCTAGTTTGTTGGGATCTGTTGTGTAAGGTTATGTTTTTATGGAAGTGCAATTTTGAGGTACAGTTGTATCCGGTCAAGTACGTCGAACATTCTGAACAAATCATCTGAAGGAAATGATCTCGCTCTTTTGTTTATGATACGTATTAAACATCTTTGGGCTTTTTTAAGTGAATCCATTTGATTGATTTAACACACCATAATTCCATATGATAAAACTGATTATGTGAGGGAATAATACACAGTTTTCATAGTTGATCTGTAGAAAATATTTCAAAGGGTCTTATATATGTGGCCCAGCCTCCTTATCCTATTAGAAAGACTATCTTATTATTATCTTATACCAAGGTATTTTTAAATGTTATTGGATACAGAATTATTCAGGAAGACAGCTTACATTGAGATTATCTGGATCTTTAAAAGAATTATATTATCAATAAAGTGGCTTACTGTGGTCACAGTAAATAACTTAGGACTGCTAACAATTAACCTAAACTTACTTAGGAATGATCTTGTATCACTAAATAGAGTTATTAAAATGAAACCAATATATAATTATTCCACTTTTTTATTTTGTTGACTATGACCAGTTTCGTGCAAAGCACATTTACTAGTACCTAGTACCAATACAGAAGTTAAAATTATTTTTATACAAGAGGCAAGACAAAATTGAACATATATCGACAACAGTTGAATATGGAGCCAAGTTTTTAAAACGTAATGTACAAAAATGATTTTTTTTTAAATATTATTGAAAATAAACTACATACAGTCGGGGATAATGATTATAACAAATACAAAAATATACTAATTACAATTAAACTAAAACAATTAAGAATAAGTAACTATTATTTAACGCATGAGAAGAAATTATACAAAACAAATCTTTAAAAATAAATTTGTATTTCTTTTGTACATTTACATAACGTTTTAAAAACTTGGCTCCATATTCAACTGTTGTCGATATATGTTCAATTTTGTCTTGCCTCTTGTATAAATATAATTTTAACTTCTGTATTGGTACTAGGTACTAGTAAATGTGCTTTGCACGAAACTAGTCGTAGTCAACAAAATAAATAAGTGGAATAATTATATATTGGTTTCATTTTAATAATTTCAAATGGAATTCCACTAAGAATTGTCTGTCAATAAATTAAATATAACTAAATGGAGCTTTACAAATTATTATTGTTATTAAATAGACTGAGTCTAGTGTGTGCGGATGACAAAGACATTCCTTCAATGCACCTTAAGCATAGTTTTTTCTAGAACAATGCATTCAATACAAAAAATATACCTGGGCTTTTTGTTGACAGCTAAGTATGGAGAAAGGAATTGTGTATGCATACTTCATAAAATGAGCATACACAATGAAGTACAGCATTTATTTCTCCAAGCTTAGCTGTCAATAATTACAAAACTTCATGAGAGTTATTCATTCATGGCATATTCATCTGCTCCCTAGCTATATTCCAACTCTGTCTTTGCCGACTGTTGGGGTCAGCTCGTCTCGTCCTTAAATTATAGGCTCGGCTGTCCTGCACAATGTCACCTAGGCCATGTCTGCAGTTGGTTGTGTCTGCACAATCCAAAAATTCTTTGGTCATCTCGATGTAAGTCAAGGAAGGTCATTACAGCATATAAAACGTCAAATATGCCATTATACTTTGTCCTGGGTAAAGTAGACATAAATAAATACCTATTACAATATTTCTCTGGTACTTTTTTCTCTAAATATGAGGTTCTTCTGTAACTTAATGCAGGAATAATAGACTACATATAATTAATTATCCTTTAATCACTCATATGTAACTTTAAACAGACGTGAACGTTGGTAACAGTGTCACTTTTATATCTGCACAACTGCCTCAGAAGAGACAACTTTTTAGTCATCGTATCTGAAGACTCTAGTTCGTACAACGTACACAAGTTTAGCAGAAGGCTCTCACTTAGACCTCGACTTGGATTAGAGTTGACAGCATTTTCCATCACCGCAATCGCCTCCTTCAGCTTACCAGAGTACAACAGACAAACAGCCATATTATTAAGTACCTGTAAAAAAACATTGTAAAACGATATAAAATATTTTCAGAGATAACTTTTTTAAAAGAATGAACCATCATGATATATCCCACAGTGGGGTAACCAGCGACGGGTGTGCAATACCTTGTAAAAGAAAACATGGCACATGCATGTATCCCCAAACACTGGTCTCATCTCACTTAAAAAGGCAACATTCAGATGAGATGTTATTTTGTGGAAGCACTATCTAGTAGCAAATATATACATTCCCTAAATTATGCTGGTGAACGAAATCGGACAAGCCATCAAAAATTTACATTTTTAGACATTTTAGACAATTTTATATATTGAAACAGGTCCGGCCCTTGGAGCCCTGGATCAAACCCATTACAGTGGTGCCGTGACCAGGATCATTACAATTTTCACTTTGATATGACCAGTTTCAAACCAACTGTTACTTCTTCAGAACAGATGATAATAGTCCAACAAAGGTTATTTAAAATTGTTTATAAAGTTTAAAGGTTAATCATTGTTATTCATTCCTTTCAAAAAGAGTGGTGAACTAATTCAAGCAAAGCTTTGAAGTTTATACTGTACATTATAAGCTTATTAACACCATTTGCAATCTATAAAGCAATATATAATGTGACCACCCCGAAAGCCCTATTTAGGAGCTTATGGATGTTAACAAATACAAACTATAGTCAATTATTTCAGAAAAAAAAATGCTTGGACAAATCAAAATATATTGTTTTCATTGTGATTTCTTACCATAATGTTGGCAGGTTCTATTTCACTAGCTTTGAGTAAACACTGATATGCCTCTGTGAAGGCGTTTTGTGCCACAGCCAATAGAGACTGGTCTACCAGCTCTCTGACATCTTGTTCTGGAAACCTTTAATATAATAAACACATCTGAGTATCATCTTAATATATCATATAAAAATATATATATCAAATCTTTATAATGATGACTCATATTCATAATAACGATACTTTAAAAGATTTACAATACTTTTAATTTATATCTTTAATAGTATTTCATACAATATTTGTATTCATTGAAGTTCTTAATCGTTTAATTTTAGACAATCTTTGTGACTCACAGTGTAGCCCTAATCTGTGAGGCTTTTCTGAAGTGCTGTTCAGCGCCCAAGACATGTCCTGCCTGTAGGCAACAACGACCCAGAGCAGATGTCAGAGCCCTTGACTGTGCGGGAGAATTTGCCCACATGCCCTCCTTGGACATACCCTCAATCAACTCAATGGCTACTTGAAAATCCTGGAAACACAAAAAATATATTTAACAAGATTTCTCTACTTTTATTTCATTTTATATTGATTCTCGGGCAACTAGGAGATACCTACTATGTCAAATATTATTAATTTAAACAGTTTCCCACTGAAGGTCAGGTTTTGGCCGAAGCCCAAGCTGAATATTCGGCCCTAACCGTAACCTTCAGCCGAAGAAAAAGCTAAAGGATTGACTTTTCAAAAATATTTTTTAATAATACTGTATAAAAATCTTAAAGAGATTAGCGATCAAGTTATGTAAAATAAAATAAGCACTTCAAAAGAGTTATCAACTCCGTTTTTTATTGAAATAAAATAATTATTATACGCAACAAATTTGCTGAGGCACCGGTTTAGAATAGTGCTTCCACTATTATTCTATTATCATCGGTTTCGGGTGTCCCGTAAGAGTCGGGTAATCGAAAATGCGACAGGTAACGATATCATCGCACATAGTTCAGCAATGAGGTTCATCACCCATTCTGAATGTAGTGCCTTTTGAAGGTGTGAGGCAAAAGTGTTATGTGGGTATACACGCATGTGTTGTGCTTCCTTTAATAAGTTAATGCACACCCGCATACCTGTCGCTAGTTACACCACATTTTTGGATATGCCGTGATGGTATGAATTAATAATGTAGTAACAAGATCAGTTTTAACTGTTTAATCAATGAAATTTAGTCAGTTTAATCAATGAAATTTAGTCAGTTTAATCAATAAAATTTAGTCAGTTTAATCAATGAAATTTATTCAGTTTAATCAATGAAATGAAGTCAGTTTAATCAATGAAATTTAGTCAGTTTAATCAATGAAATTTAGTCAGTTTAATCAATGAAATTTAGACAGTTTAATCAATGAAATTTAGTCAGTTTAATCAATGAAATTTAGTCAGTTTAATCAATGAAATTTAGTCAGTTAAATCAATGAAATTTAGTCAGTTTAATCAATGAAATTTAGTCAGTTTAATCAATGAAATTTAGTCAGTTTAATCAATGAAATTTAGTCAGTTTAATCAATGAAATTTAGTCAGTTTATTTGCTCAACTGAATTTCTTAGTTCTTCTTTTGAAATAATTTAAGTAATAATATGACATCATCTCAATCTATAAAAAAATATATTTAAACCTTCTTTTGAAGAGCACAGTTGATAATGGAGAAGTTGATCCTGGCCTCTCTGCCAAGCCACAGTTTGATGGATTCCTGTCGATCTTGAGGTGACAGCTCCAAGTCAGTGCCCGTTTCACACTTTGAAGATTTCAAATTCTTAATCATCTACAAATAGAATCATTTTCAAATTATCTCTCGAATAACAATCAATATAAATAGCCTTTAATAAAATAAATTATCAGAGTCAATCGTTAAAGGAAATAAACTATTAAAGACCATAGTCTGATCATACATTTAGTCTATAAAAGAAAAACCTTTAAGATTAAACAAAAAAATGCAAATTTTAGTTGTATTACGTCCAATTCAGTAACTGTTTGAACTAAAATAGGAACGTTAAAAATTTTAGAATTTAGGTCGTTTAAACTTAATTTCGTATTCTATAACTGACGTTGTCCCTAAAAATGAAATCTACAAAATTAGTGTATAATAGATAATAATTTCACCTCAAATTTGTACAGTAGATAATAATTTGAACACAAATTTGTACAGTAAGTATATTATAATAATTTGAACTCAAATTTGTACAGTAGATAATAATTTGAACTCAAATTCGTACAGTAGATAATAATTTGAACTCAAATTTGTACAGTAGATAATAATTTGAACTCAAATTTGTACAGTAGAAAATAATTTGAACTCAAATTTGTATAGTAGATAATAATTTGAACTTTTTTATTTTCAACAAAGTAACAAATGCTAATAATTCATTTTTATTTTTTTTTTTGTACACAATTGATGTTTACAACTAAACTAAAATATCCCAGACTGCTGTGAAAATAACTAAAGCGCTTCCAATTAGGTGTAAACTGAAATTAGGAACATTTTGACAGTTGACAAAAGGGAATTGAACAAATTCATGACTTACTTGGAGTATGAACGTTGCTATTTTAGCATTATAGAATATCAACTTGGACTAAGTGGAATAGGAACGCACCTATTTTAGCCGGAACGTTCTTAAAAAGTTATAGAATCGGACGTATTGTTCAACAAATATCTGCATATTTTATGTATTATGTGACAAATCACATAATACATAAAATATGCAGATAGTGTGCTTCTAGTCATCTTTCTGTTTTTATAATATGCAGATAGTGTGCTTCTAGTCATCTTTCTGTTTTTATAATATGCAGATAGTGTGCTTCTAGTCATCTTTCTGTTTTTATAATATGCAGATAGTGTGCTTCTAGTCATCTTTCGGTTTTTATAATATGCAGATAGTGTGCTTCTAGTCATCTTTCTGTTTTTATAATATGCAGATAGTGTGCTTCTAGTCATCTTTCTGTTTTTATAATATGCAGATAGTGTGCTTCTAGTCATCTTTCTGTTTTTATAATATGCAGATAGTGTGCTTCTAGTCATCTTTCTGTTTTTATAATATGCAGATAGTGTGCTTCTAGTCATCTTTCTGTTTTTATAATCCTATATTTTTAGACTTAATAAATAATAAAATTGGTGGTGCTAATTTTTGATGACTGCCGAGAGGCGGACTTACCTTTTTAACTACTGCCAAAAGGCGATAGAGTCGAGCGATGGCCATGTCTGTTTTACCAGTGTACATGGGTAGCTCAGCAAGAAGAAGACGGAATGAAAACGAAGCCATAGATCCTAACCGATTTGAATACATATCCGGGTAGAACTATAACATAATAACACCAAATTGTTAAATCTAATGGTTACATAAAAATTGATGAATAAATCAAGATCAAGGTGGACAGACATACATTGAATGTATTATTGTATTTAGGATAAACATAAATTATTCTTCTATTAGCAATTTAGGCAGAATGAAACAGTTTCATAGAAAATCATAATAAATGTCATATTGCTATACGAAATGTTGAAAGCAATAAACAATTATTTTTTTCATTAAACTATGGTGTCACAGATATTATCAGCATCAAAAAACGTTGATTAAACATTGATGGTGCTTAGAATATTGATATTATACACATAAATTATTAGTTAAATCAAGGTTACACTTCATACAGAATATGCTGTTATTAACCCCTGTAATATACAATTGTTACACTTCATACAGAATATGCTGTTATTAACCCCTTGAAATCTTTTTTATGACAACATTTTTAACATCTCAATAGAGACGACAAAGATGGAATAGTATAGGGAACCAGGAACACAATAAGAAGGCGAAAATGCTGAACGTTGCGTAAGTGCATAAAGTGATCACGTAATCCAACCAAGACAGGTCATAAGTCCTGTGTGTCTTGAGTTCTTGGTTCTCCTATAATATTCCATCTTTGTCTCTATTGAAATGTTAAAATTTTTTGCAATGTTTGCATATATGCAACAGTAAAAATATTCGATTTACGTACACAATATTACACATTGGTACAAGCAAATAAACAAACCAAGAATGAACTTATAATTCTGGTACGGTTCAGGGGTGACATCTGTGCGAAAGCATTGTCACCTCATGTATAAGGAATGTTGCTTTCATTGTTAGTAAACTTATTTCTGGATAGATGGCGTTACAAAAAAAAATTTCTTCTTTACTTCATAGATGGCTATGGTGTTTTTCCAGCTTATTTTCAACAAACATTTTCATAATTAAAATATATAGAACTTTCATAAAATTGGATAAATAGGGAACTCAATAGGACATAAAGTGATCACATAAACCACCCGATGACAGGTCGTAAGCCCTGTAGGTGCCTTGAGTTCCTGGTTCTCCTATAATATTCCAACTTCATCTCTATTGAGACGTTAAAAATTTTATCATAAAATATCTTTGACTCCCGACAGGGAAAGAATTCAATGAATAAAAATATTTAATTCCAGTAAAATCTATTCTATATGAAGGTTCCTTAATGCGAAAATCCACAATCTCAAAACAGGCATAGTTCTAGTGCGGTTGAGAATATTTTATAATATGAATAAGTGCAGGTATAAAAAAATAGATACTAAAAATATTCAGGAGAAGATTATAAATATAACTCGTACAAACCTGAAAGTATATATCGGGATTATCTAACGTGCCAAACGGTTCAGCTTCCAGTTCACTGAGCGAGAAGCTGTGTATCTTGACAAGCAGAGCCAGTCTTGTGAACCACAGCTGGAGAGACCGAGGAGAATGCTTACCGGGATGACCTGCCCTTCCAACACCTGCACAAAGATACCTTTTATTGGATAATATCTCTCATGTTTCATGCTAAAAAGCTTAATAAGATGTCTCAGTTTGAATACCTTGTCCATAAATAGTGAGCAATCTAGTGGTAAGATTGACAGCCGCCCGGAAGCAGCCAGCCTGTATCAGCTCACGGAGTCCACGCTCGTCTTGTGAGACATGTTCACATCCCAGGGCACCCCTCTGTACCGCCTCACCCTCCCCCAAGTAGTGGGACACTACCGAGTACAAGGCGTCACCCTGGAAAATAGACTAATCTTTAAAACAAAAAAAAAAATAAACTGAAATAAAACTGGGTGTTTTAAATAACAATACACTCGAGTGTCATTGTTGAAACCAGGGGGGCAAGTCTGGTTCGACCGGCGAAATCAAAACCCCAGTGATTACCCATATCATGGATATAATTATAGTATGGAGTTCTATGACATCTAAAGATATTGTAGAACTCCATATAATAATTATATCCATGATATGGGTAATCACGGTGGTTTTGATTTCGCCGATTGAACCAGACTTGCCCCCCTGGTTAATTCGTTTACAAAATGTGTATTTCATATTAAAACTATTTATTAATAAGGGATATTGAAATTTGACCTTTACAGACTAATGCATAATATACAAGGGTGCTTGACTAGGGTTCCATGAATACTACAGATAAAATATATAAAATTAAAAGATAAAACAACCAAACATTACAAAAGTTATAAAAATATCAAACCAAGGTAATTTTTTCATTAGGATGGATACCAAATATATGAGAAAACAATTTGATATTAAGCTATTTTCTTTAAGAGTACATAGCATTTGTTAGGGTAACTGGGCTGCGTTCACAATGAAAGCCGAGTGCACTTAGTGACGCTCTAAGCCGCTCATAATGACCGGAAACAGACGCTCGAAAGACACTCTATGGCATTCAGCTTGAACATCGAGTGTACGCACCAAACACTCTGTAAAATTGTTGAGTGAAAAACGCACTGAAAGTTATAGTATCTGTTGACTTCTATTTTATCTGTGGTATGATTAAATCTATTTGTTTGCGCTCGATGCTGCGTTCAGATCGAAACGCCGCTCTAAAGCGTTTAGCAAGATTGGTGTGAAAAACGTCATAATCTGCAACTTCAGGTACATCCGACACCCGACATTGAGTGTTGAATCTGAACTCACCCTTGAACTGGTTCTGTGGTTTGGTTGAAGTCTAATCAGAACACAACAATTCGTAACACATAACAGTGATAATTAACACATAGTCAAAACATTTCTATCACTCTATATAACTACATAAATACATAAAAAACCTATTCTAACCAAAAGTTTGGATCTTATGCGATGTTGTGTGATTTCATAATGTTGGATACAGAGAGAAGGTAATATTGCACCTACCTGGTGGCGAATTTCTTCCTTCGTCTGGGAGGTCTTCACGGAAGGCACTCACTATACCTCTTGTATCACAACACAAAATATTGATGAAAGATACGCCACTTCCAAACACGGTTTGGGTATTAAAGGGGGCGCACGGCGCGTGGTATTTAGTTGATCAACATGAAAGGACACGAAATTTGTATATTTCGAGCGTATCGAAACTATTTTACTTCATCAACTGTCAGTGATGTAGACGACGAGTTGTGATTGTATATACAGCTGACTACTCATGTGGGTAGCAATATTTTTGGGAGAGGAAAAGGTTGGGAGAGTTGCCATAATTACCGAACACATAACCTCTTTGAAATCGTATTAGAAATGTTCTGTTATGTCTATGTGTTGATTTGTCACCGTTCAACTGAACTAAGGTTACTAGAGAGTCCATAGAGTTAATAATGAATAATACTGGTGTAGATTAGTGTAAGAAAACATTTATATACCAAATCTTCTTCCAAAATGACACCCGGCATTGTGAGCACATCTCTTTCAGGGAAAAAGGAGCCTGCAGGAGATGTCTGTGCCTGAAAATGTTAAAAATCTTTGATAAAAATAATATAATTTTTCTACATCAATTGATTAGAAGAATTATCAGCTCTTAAATAGAATGAGGATCTGAGAAAAAATTTAAAATTCATTCATCTTAGTCTTGAAATCTCCAGCAATTATTTAAAACTACTTTAAGAGGGTGACTGCTGCCAACGTACCTATTTTTTTTCAATTTGAATTTGCATCATTACTACAAAACGAATCATTTTGAAAAAAATAACCTAGTTAGTTTGGATATTAATAAAGAAAAATATACCTTAACTTTTTAATTATGTTCTGTTTATATTCTTGTAGGAAAATAATAAGCATACCCCGATTTTTGACATTTATCGTAAATTTCTAAAAAAAACTATAAGGTATAGAGTATAAATTTTTTATATATTAAAGAAGATCAAAATATCTGGAAAAATACGATGTAACGTTGCATCAGGTTAAGTTAATAAACCAAAAAAACTTTTATTTCGCAATGGCGCTGAATGGAAAATAAATGATTTTTACGTTTATTTACTAAACCTGAAGCATTAATGCAACATCGCATCATAGTATTGGAGATATTTTTGTCTTCTTTAAGTAAAAAAAAAAATGTTGAACTACGCCTTATATTTTATTTAAAATATAAGATAAACGTTGAAAATCAGGGTATGCCATTATTTTTCTAAAAGAATTTATACAGAACATTATCAAAAAGTAAAGATATATTTTTCTTTATTAATACCCAAACCAACTAAATTATTTTTTTCAAAACGATTTGATAAGAAATAATGATGGTAAATCAAATTGAAAAATAGGTACGTTGGCAGCAGTCCCCCCCTTAATTCATACAACCAACAAGAGCAAATAAATATATAGATAAAACGGAGCATTAAAGTTAATATATCCCTGTTTTCTTCTTCCTCTCCTTATCCTTTTGTTTTCTCTCCTAATAATTGCTATGAACTATTCTTATATTCAATCTTCTTTTGTCTATTTTTTTTACTTTTCTTCTGTTATCTATATAATCTTCATTTTTGTCACTTCTTTATCTTATTGCCAAAGTACACATTGTATTTTATATTTTCTCTGGTTGGTTGGAAGAAATTGCCATTTGACAATAAACCCGCCAGTGTACAAATTATATGCAGGAGTTACAAACAAATAAAAATTAAATAATTCTCCTCACTCAAAATTTCTACCACATATTATCTTAAAGTAATAATTCTCATTGTTAAGAATCATTGGATGTCAAATGAATTACCTGTGTCAGAATCAGTTTGGCTTCTTCCGTTGGTATCCATGCATCTCTTCTACGATCTGCTTCCCCACTAATTGGTTGAGATTCCTTTCAATTTAAAACACAATTACTTCTTTAAATGTGTAAAAAAGTGCAAAGAGATTAATTATTAAAGTAGTTTGAATATTTATCTTTATAAATATAATTATTCTGTACGTGTGTATGTCACTGAACTCTTCCTAAACGGCTGAACTGATTTTGATGAATTTTTTGTGTGTGTCTATCTGAGTCCCTGCATGGTTTAGATTCACAAAATGGAATTTTAAACATTAATATAATAAAAGGAAAATAAAAAACATGATTTTTTAGAGCTACAAATTATAATAGGTGGCGCTAATATCGAATTAGTAATGTTTCCATCTGACAACACTAAGAAATCTGTCCAGACCATTATATGCTGTATTGCAATTATATAAGAAATGACAATCAATCTAACCTCAAAGTGTTTAGCGGCTCATCGAACAAGAAAATGTAAGTTTCTGGTTGGTTGGAAGAAATTGCCTAATGGCAATAAGCCCGCCAGTGTACAATTATATTTGTTTATATTATGTACAAAAAGATGTATAAATAAATAAATAAGCTTGATCAGCGATCATCCATATTAGCCATATTATTTATGTTACATATATTTTTTGTTTCACAAATAGTTCGGGCAGGACAACGTCTGTCGGATCTGCTAGTTTTATTATAAAATATTTCTTTAGATATTAGTTTCAAAATTATTTAACAGAAAAAAAAAACAATTCAAACCAAATATTTTGTCACAGACAATTCAACTTTGAACCATTAATATTAATTATATTTAATGGAGAAGAGGTCCTTGTAACTTGTTTTGTACATTTGAACATACAAACCATCACACCATGTCCCTTACAGGGTAAACAAAGAGAACAATACTCCTCTATTTTTGCAAATATTCCTGACTTCTTTTACATCCATGCACCGTCTCATACATGCTCGTCGATTGTTAAAGCTTCTTATGTTTCCTTCCTTCAAAATATCATTCACATGGTCATGCCATCCCTTTCTGGGGCAGCCCCTGCTATCACTGCATCTCTTGCACCCATGTATATTTTTTTGGTCAATCGTTCATCGTTCATTCTTTCGATATATCCGAACCATCTCAAGGCATTCACTTTAATTTTACTTGTAATATCCATCTTTATCTTGCATTAATAATTATTATATGGGGTTCTATAATATCTTTAGATGTCATAGAACTCCATATGATAATTATATCCATGATATGGGTAATCACGAGGGTTTTGATTTCGCCGGTTGGATCAGACTTGCCCCCCAGAGCGAGTTGATTACAATTTTTTTTTTATCGTATTTAATGCTTTAAACCAGTGATTCCCAAAGTTGTCAATGTGGACCTCTAGGGGTCCACGGGAGACTCGACAAAGTAGAATAAATACATTAAAATGATTTAGAAAATAAGATATAAATAAAAAGATAATACTCACTGGTGGTGAAAATTTTTCTGTGGTTATGTCGATTGATGAGGCAAAGCTTTCCGTGATGTGTTTGATGCCACCAGATATTGCCATGGAAGGACTTGGTCCGATGTTGTCGAAGAAAGTCGAAGGGTCGGGCAGTTTGTTCAGTTCTGTTGTCATTGTCCTGGGCGTATCGAATATACTGGTGAAGGGAGTATTGTCTGATTTCTGCTGCTGCTCGGGAGTGAAAGAACGATCACCTGCATTCTGTTCAACAAACAACTTGCAGACTAGGGGATCCGGGTTGACCACAGCATTCTGTTTTGGTGTCTCTTGAAGGGCTATAATTTAAAATAAAAATGCAAATTGAACATAAGTCATTGACAAATATATTAAAAATTTTACAGCGGGGAAGGGAGCGGTATGTACATCAAATCAAAACAAGTAAAAAACCCGAATTTGTGTTCTGTGCACCCACTTGATTCTTCTAGATCAAATGTGGGCAAAAACCAGCTCGCTGGCCAGATCCGGCCCGCTGTGAGATTTGATCCGGCCCGCGAGACATTTTGAAAAACCCAATTAAAAAAAAATATGACACTACTTACTCATACTCTACCAATTTTCGTAGTTTGTAATAATTCCAAATTTCACAATTTAATTATAATGTTATAACTATTTTTTTCATTTAATTTTGTTATTTTAATAATACAAAAGAGAAAGGCAATCATGGTTTCACTGGATTCATGAATCCAGGCCCACGAGCACAGGCGACCAGAGTACCAGCCAGAACAGGTTAGCCACATGGGCTTGCGACCATGTATGCGGGATTAAGGGGCCCCTTTATGATTCAAGTCACGATTATAATAACAATGTATTATAATAACAATGTCGTATTATTTCATGTCTGATATATATCGTTAAAAATTATGACTTACTACTTTAAAACGCACTACTTTTAAATGCGACCCGTGAACGTATTTGCACACTAAAGTTTAATGTCAAAGGTTGCCCATACCTGTTCTAGATATTTGCCAATAACTGTACGTACATGAATATTTAAATAAACTATTTATAGGAAACAAATCAAGAAATATAAATGAATTAAAAATATTTATCACATGTTATATCAGATTTTTTTTTGAGGTCTTCCGACGCCTCGGAAGACCTCAAAAAGATGGTCAGATGACATAGCCGCTAGGGGGGGGGGGTAAAAATTGGCTGCAAGCAGCAACCGACAGAAAGAAATGGAAGAGGTCTATAACCAGCAGTGGAGAACAGAGGGTTGAAGAAGAAGAAGATATCAAATTTAAAGTACTTGATGGAATCCAATTCATAGGTAAGCAAAATAATTTCTTTAAATTGTAATATACACTTACACTTAAGATAGTAGAGATACAGTAATTATAAAATAAAATTGAAATGAGTAAATCAAGTTTTCTTTTTTTTAATTCAATCTATTTAAAACTATTCAGACTAAAAATGATAAACTTATTTCCTGTGAAGATCTTTAGGTACATACACATATCTAAAAAAATATATTCTTGTATGCATTTTTATCAAATTGATATAATATAAGAAAGATAACCTTTATCTAAAAGCCCAATGTTGGCCAGCGTATTATTGATTGGTGTAATAGGAATGTCCTTGTTCTCGGTAATATCGTCGAAGAAGGCGGCAGAGGGGGGAACATTCGATTCTCCGAAGTATTTGCTCAGAGATGGCTTAGATTCATTGTTTTCATTCATTGTAATGACCAAAGTCAGCTATTAATTGACCCCAAGCATTCGACACTTAAAATTGACCTTTGTAGACAATATTGATACTAAACTGGTGGTTCCTTAAACCTACGTTAAACAGACAGCATTTTTATCGGGTCCAATAATGACACATCTATATGAAATAACACGATTTAATATTATTTTATAGACATAGAATTGATAATTGAAAATAATTCGTAATTGTAACTTCACTTTTCATACTTTACTTTGACATTTTAAACGTCAAATTTCTTTCATTTTCTTTTTTTTTGTTTCAGGTGTTCGGTTATAATGTACGATAATAACCAATGTTAATTTTTTTTTAATGACGGTTTGTTTCATATAACATGGAGTTCCGTCTAAACAGGCTGTGTTGAACAAAAGCGAAAGTAGATGTGAAGTGAATTCATATTAGAAGTAAAAGGATGCACCAAACGATACGGGATTTATTTTCATAGCACTTCAAAGATTCGTCTTTCCCTGTCTCATAAGTAATTCAGTCCTGCCGCATAATAAAATCTCTTTTCTATGTGCCGCATCTTGCAATAATGCTCTGTACTATAAGACGGCATAATCATTTTTGCGTAGTGGCGGTATTTCCTCAAAAAGGTCAACCAGATCACAAAAACTGTAAAGAGACCTCTAAAATGACGAATACATTATTTGATACTAATGATTCGAAGGTAAATGAGTGAACACGCGATAGTCATGATAAATTTATTTAACTTATTAGTCATGATTTTGGTCTTTAATGTAGGTATACAAAATTACATTTTTTTCACTAAGCTGACTTACGTAGTATTTGTACGGTTTGAGCATAAAGCTAAGGTTAAATTTAGTTAGTAAATAATGTATAGAACTCCTGTTGCATCAAATCGTTGGCTTACATCATAATCACTTAACTTAATTTTGAAAGAATGTTATTATAATTAGACAATTATAATTTATTTTATTTATCTTTCTGTACATATTATAAACAAATATATTGTTGGTATACTGGCGGGATTATTGTCATTAGGCAATTTCTTCCAACCAACCAGAGACTATTTGAATATAGGTATAATTTTCGCCAAACATCTTGAACGAGTTTCCGGTTGTGCAGAGCGCAAATTTGTGTCTTTTTGCTTCGTTGGTTTACGTGCAAATCGCCCCCCTTCTCGGCTAAAAGTTTGAGTTATTTGGCGACAATAGCTATACCTACCTATCTACCTTATAAAAATGGTTTCTAATTTCTGAGCACATCATCAGCACGTATAAATATTAAAGTCAAGCTTTTTGATTTGTCAAAATAACTTAAATAAAACATTTATTTAATAAATTATCAATTCCTCTAAAAATTATAATAAATTCCACGATAAATTCATACATTTTACATTGAAAAATTGATCTACGGGGTAGACGAAAAGAGTACTACTCAGGTAGACGTCATTGGAACAGGAAACAGATTTCTTGAAATATATTATTTAGTTGGTACAAATGAAAAATAACAAAACGTCACACAATACAACTTCGGGTCGGTCGACTTGTCAAAAAATTGTCGCCGGATTGTACAGCGGTGTATTTATTTGTTTTACAAATAAACGCCTTATCAGCGAATTATTGTCACGGTTTTTGTTTTATTACTTTTGCACAGTCAGGTAAATAAGAACACACGTTGCAAATTTATTTAGTTATATATTCATAACGCGAGCGACGAGTCAAAACGCCCGTACTTGATTACAGAGTGATACAAGATGACAACATTATTTGGAGATTGGTTTGCAGTCTGTAATCTTCGATTGTCGTTATTTAATTGTTGTTATCAATTAACTAATTCAATCAATGTTCATTACTGCTGGGATAAATTTAGATTCTCGCCCGTCTCTTACGTTGATATAAATAATAACATAATAGTCCTCCCAGTTTCACTAGGAATTTTTTAGTTTTTTTAAATTTTATTTTTAATTAATTTCAGCCAATGACCACCCAATATTCACCGATGGAGGAGCAGGAGAAATTATTGGACGAGTCTTTGAGCGTCGTCAAAGTTCAAGTAAATTTTTTTCATATTTTTTTTGTTTAAAAAATATAAAAAAAACCTTGGAGGAATAAAAAAAACACTTAAATTCTCTCGATTTTAATCACTGTTAGATATACACACCAATATCTAATAAGAATACAATTTATGCTAAAAATGCATTGAGAGCTCTGCCTCTCATCTTTTTCTGATTTTTTATTGCTGAAATATTCAGGGATAGGAAAAATTAATTGGTAGTATAGGGAAAGAATTTTGTATGATTTTAAAAAATATAAAAAAAACACTTAAATTCTCTCGATTTTAATCACTGTTAGATATACACACCAATATCTAATAAGAATACAATTTATGCTAAAAATGCATTGAGAGCTCTGCCTCTCATCTTTTTCTGATTTTTTATTGCTGAAATATTCAGGGATAGGAAAAATTAATTGGTAGTATAGGGAAAGAATTTTGTATGATTTTAAAAAATATAAAAAAAACACTTAAATTCTCTCGATTTTAATCACTGTTAGATATACACACCAATATCTAATAAGAATACAATTTATGCTAAAAATGCATTGAGAGCTCTGCCTCTCATCTTTTTCTGATTTTTTATTGCTGAAATATTCAGGGATAGGAAAAATTAATTGGTAGTATAGGGAAAGAATTTTGTATGCGAGCTTTTGTCATTTTGCAGCTTGATCATTGTGTTGAATTTTATTTTGCTAACAAGATTTGTGCCTTTCTAAACTCTTCCATACCACTACTCCACCATGTGAGTCTGGGTCGACCTCTACCTCTCCTGCCTTCCTGTATTCCTAGTGTAGAATACACTGCATGATCTTCATCACATGGTCAAGGAAGGGATGACACATCCATGTGAACGGTATTTTGAAAGACGGAAATGTTATAAACGTGAACAACAGATGAACATGTATAAGACGATGTATGAATGTTGACGAGGCGATGAATGTATGTCAAGATAGAAGTAAGTTGTGTTCGGTTCTCTCTGCCTACCCCATGAGGGACACGGCGTGATGGTATGTATGTATGTATGTAGGGGTAATACCAAAAAAAATAGAATACTCAAAAGACATTTGCGAACTTAATTACATAGAACCTAGAATTATATGAAAAAAAAATCTACAATTCTATGTGAAATCCTCCAATATTCGTTTTATTTTTGAATGAATTCAGAATGATTTGAAGTTGTATAAATATTTTGTTTTGTCTGATTTAAATTTAAGCTACAAATATTAAATTACATATAATTCTTATTCTATTTTCATTATAATATGTAACTGTTGTAACTTTGCAGGCACTTCAAATGAAAAGATGTTTGGATAAAAACAAGTTAACAGAAGGCTTAAAGCATGCCTCAACAATGTTGGGAGAACTAAGAACATCGATGCTTTCACCAAAGAGCTATTATGAACTTTGTATCCTTTACAATTCATTTTTAAATCGAATTCAGGTATAACAAATGAAGGACCAATTACAGGATTGCACATTAACAGTCTTACTAATAAACATGTTGTAAAAGTTACACAACTGTTAACATCCGTGTAGGCAAAAACGTGACTTATAAACGCTGTGTAGCAGATCGGGTGGTCAACAACTGTGTAACTCTCATACTAATTTTACACAATGCTTGCACGCCTGTCAGAGGTAGTTTAGTGGTGTTTTAAGACAACTGTCATCTATCTGCATGTTAATATTGTTATATCTTGGAATGAATAATATGATAAATCTGATGAAAAATCTTTATAAATTATTTTATTCTCGATAGTTGTCCATTTTTGGAGCAAAAAGTTGTCAAAATATTAGCTCTTTTATAATATCTAAAACGATGTTCACATGGGTATTCGTATGATTAAATTATTCGTTATATTTTCCATATTCCTATTTTAAAATGTGAAAAACGTCAAAATTAGAATAGCAGCTGGCGGTTCTGAGCATGCGCGGGTGCGAAATTACGACGTTGTCGGATTAAATAAATAAATAATGAACACTTCCTTACACCCTGTGCAAGTGACGAGTTTTTTGCCGTATGGAAATTTATTCCAACTAACCAGTGTTTCCAGTGTTGGATTAATTGCTGTTGTAAGTCTGTTGCAACTACCCAGTCGTTATACAGCGTTTATTGGTTAGATTTTTAAATAATTGCTACACGGGCTTTTCATGGTGTGTAACTAAAATACTGGTCAACGGGTGTGCAGTCGAACTTTATTAGTAAGACTGTAATTCCGTTGAATAAAAGAAATAAAAAAATTTCAATCATATCAAATAAATAAATAAGATTATGTAGTATATATATTTTTATTCAATCTGTTTCTGTTCACTGATTGCCTGCAGTGAAACATATCCATCCCATGTTACCAATATATTGTTGCAACTATTAAGAGTCTTAACAATTTATAGACACGGGAGGTCTGCCCCTTGTTTTGATTAGTTTTGTGTACAATGATGAATGAATGACCATCACCACATAAAAACCAACAATTCAAAACTATTAATGCTCTACATTTTATTTTTATTTATTAGTTTGTTAACAGCTATGAACATTTTACATTAAAAGTGAGCCAATTATAGACGAACATTCTTCAATTAAATTATACACTAGTTAAGATAAGGTAGGTACTAAATTTTTTTCTCTAAACCATCTGAGGGGCAAGTCTGGTCCGACCGGCGAAATCAAAACCCTAGTGATTACCCATATCATGGATATAATTATTTTATGGAGTTCTATAATACCCCCTATTCAGTAACTATTGGAACTAAATTAGGAACATTCTAAAATTGTAGATTTTAGATTTACGGTCTTATTTCAGCATTATAAAATATAAACTTGGACTAAATGTAATAGGAACGTACCTATTTTGGTCGGAACGATCTTAAAAAGTTACTGAATCACATGTATTATGAATAGTTATGAAAATTATGAAATTTTCATAATTCAAAATACGTCTAATTCAGTAATTTTTTAAGAACGTTCCGGCCAATATTGGTACGTTCCTATTCCATTTAGTCCAAGTTTATATTTTATAATGCTGAAATAAGACCGTAAATCTAAAATCTACAATTTTAGAACGTTCCTAATTTAGTTACAATAGTTACTGAATAGGGTGTAATATCTTTAGATGTCATAGAACTCCATATAATAATTATATCCATGATATGGGTTATCACTGGGGTTTTAATTTCGCCGGTCGGACCAGACTTGTCCCCCTGGTTACTGCAGATTCCACGCAATATTTAGGTAAATAATTTCCACAGAATATTTATGCGGATATACACAGGTAGGTTTATGAGTATAGTTTTATACACCCAGTCAATTTCTTTTTATTTCTGTAAATTGTGATTTTCCTCAAAAAACCATCGATCTGTATTTGAACTATTCAGTCATCTTGAGAAGTGGAGCATCAGCTATCCTACCATCATTTGGATGGTCTTCTCAGGAATAGACATCTCGGCTGTATGTTGTGGGCAACTATTGGGAGTATTTTGGTCCATTTCATCAATTCCATCCACATGGTCTCTTCAGTATAGCCGTCTTAGACAACAATAATGCGATTTTCCTTAACTCCACGTATTGTACAGACATGGCGATAACAGACGAACTCCGTCACTTGGAACTGTATCTGTTGGAAGAGTTTCAGAAGGGCAGGAAGGTTGCAGACTTATATGAGCTGGTACAGCATGCTGGAAATATTGTGCCACGCCTCTATCTACTCATAACTGTGGGGCTAGTCTATATCAAGACCAATACCAGCCTTAAAAGGGATTTACTCAAGGTTTGTTTGCTTAAATGCTTCCATGATGTATATGTTGGCTTGCCCATGTGTCAGCCATGTGTAGATTGCAACTGGTGTTTAATGCAGTTGCGATCCTTATCTTTGGGGATATCCTAGTCTTCACACCATTTTTTTTAAACCTAACCTACACAAGTTTGGTAAAAAATAGGTTGGTTAGGTTTGTTTGTAGTTATAATTGCGACTGGCGTGAGCCAGTTGCATTATATATTAAAAAAAGTAACTAAAATATTTGAAAAAAATAACTAAATTAATAATTATACCAAACTTTTGTAGGTGAAGACTAGGCTATCCTATCTTTGGGGCTGATAAACACCTCTCCTAAAATCTCTGCACTGGTTAAGGTGTCCAGAGGGAATGTTTTATGTGCTTGATGTTCTTCAAGGCTCCGTATGACTTGGCTTCGCACTTCATTCAAGAACTTTACCATCATTTAGACGGTTTATATTGAGATTTTCTGAACTACAGAGTACCGATTCTTTACAGGAATTAACTAGAGCCAGTAAAATGGCTTACTATGATCATAGTTTTAGCATAAATAATGTACCTATTAAGTGGAACGAAATTTGTGACATATAAGAAGCACTAAGTTTTGAGGGTTTTAGAATTAAGACTGTTATTGTTTTGCAAAGTCAACAATCAAGTTATATCGCCCTTAGAATGATCTTGCTATCATAAAAGTCAACAATCAAGTTATATCGCCCTTAGAATGATCTTGCTTTATTATTATTATTCTTCTTTCTGTGTCCAAGATCATCTATCTATATTGTGTCTCTCAGCCATAATTGTATTTTAATTTCCTCAGAACACTATATTGTTATTATTATTCTTTATTCTTGTGGTTTTTATGACAATCTTCAATAAGTTGGAGTCATTGAATTTTATTTTCTAGGATTTAGTTGAAATGTGTCGAGGAGTACAACATCCACTTCGAGGTTTGTTCCTTCGCAATTATTTGTTGCAGTGCACCAGAAATGTGTTGCCAGATGTTGGCGTCGTTGAGAATGAAGCTGAGGGAAATGTAAGTTTAATTATTATTATAGTTTTCTTTACATCTTCATTTACCTTTCAAGAAGCTTACCTCTATTAAAATCTTATATAGATCAAAAAGATTCATATGATGAAAGACTTGACTTCTTAAAACTGTCAAAACTGGAAAACCGAAGAGAACGTGGAGATCTTATTGAAACATTTAAAATATTATCAGGCCATTATGACTGTGTAAACATGAACAATCTCTTTCAATATAGTCATAACACTAATTTGCGTGATCATAGCTTAAAACTTGTGAAAAGTAGGTTCTCGACTAATCCTCGAAAGCATTTTCTTTCAAATAGAGTTGTGAATACTTGGAATAAACTGCCCCAACATGTTTTGGATGCTGAAAATGTTAATATTTTCAAGAATAGACTGGACTTTTTTTGAACACAGCAAAATAGTTACAACCAAATAATAAAATTCGACAGTGAATATAGGCACATCAGCTTTGGCTGCCTGCCTATAAATAAATAATAATAATAATATTTACTTAACACATTTAAATACAACCTTATATATCTCCAATTGAATATAATTTGTATTATCATTCACAAGAAATAGAGACATGCTGGAGGAGATTAAGGTAAGGATCTATAAGACCTGTGTAAGACCGATCATGGCATACGGCATAGAAACAAGAGCTGACACCGCCAGAACAAAAAGCCTCCTAAGAACCACTGAGATGAAGACTACGACCCATCGCAGGCGTAACACTTCGTGACAGAGTAAGGAACTGGGAAATAAGGAGAATTTGTGATGTTAAAGATGTCGTGCGATGGGGAAGAGAGCACGAAGATGATTCTGGAGATATCATGTGGGGAGAGCAGGTCCAGATCGAGTGGTGAGGATAGCAGCGGATGAGGAGATAACAAATAGCAGACCCCCTGGAAGACCACCCAAGCGATGGAGGGATAGTTGGACGTCCACCTCACAAGAGCAGACTCTGAGAATAACAGGACACAGTCCTAACTAAAGCGAAAGAAGAAGAAGATTCATTACTAGTGTCTGACATATTCGGCTTCGACCAAAAATAAGCCAATGTTTTCGACTAGCCACTAAACAGTTAAAACTGACTAATTCTCATTGTTTAACCACTCGCTTCATCTCGCATGCGGATAATTATACCATTTGAAGACGCGAATATGTAATAAAAAATGTGAAAAGTAGAAGTGAAAAGTGGACTGTATTTTTGAAGGGCGATTCGTTGCAAACCACTGCAAGGCAAAGGAAGGATATAAGGAACACTCACTTACTTGATTTTTCCTTGGTGCTCTGCCTTGTTAGATGGTCACAACTTTCACTAAGATCCCACACACTCGCGGTAAGAAGACAATTATGGCGATTTCAGTGAGTGTAAAGGAGCAGTAAAATGGAAGAGATATAGATGGACATCACAGGACACGGTTTGAAAGGAGACTGAATTATGGATGTGGGGCAATGATTGCAACAATTTTGTGTCACTTTATATAGGTAATAAAAAAAATGTGACAATTATCCCAATGACATATTGGCGCCAACACCATTGATGCACCTCGTTTTCCCGCAGCCACTTCCCGCACAAATCATTTTCAAAAACTTTTGATCTTGTATTTATTTTCACTATTCGTCAGGCTACATATTAATTTTTTTTTCTGTCTTAATTTTTATTAAGTCATAGAACCAAATTTTGCCATTAAACTGATTTAAGACGGATATGATAGTATTGACTTATATATTTTTACTTTAATATTTATCTCATATGTACACTACATATTCCATTCCTCTCACATTTATCTCATATATGACAGGAATGGAATTAGAGGTAGGGGGCGCCCATGAATAGGATGGCACGACCATGTGAACGATATTCTGAAAGATGGAAATTTAAGAAGCGTGAGCAAAAGACAATCATGTATAAGACGATGTATGAATGTTGACGAGGTGATTTCAAGATAGAAATATGTAGCATTCAGTTCTCTTTGACCCCGTGAGGGACATAGCGTAATGGTATGTATGTATTAGAATATATGTTATGAAACCGTTGGTTGATACTTGGCCTGTTTAATTTTATGTACAAGTATCTTCGCTTATTTTATTTGACTTTTGTCTTATCTGAATCTGTTTGCTGTTTATTTGATGAAGTTTACAAACACCCGAAGTTTTTTTTATGATAAGTAATAGATTTTTAAATATTATTAAAATGTATATCTTCATGTAAGTACTAAATAATGTTATGAATTTATTTGATTTTAGGTAAAAGATGCGATAGACTTTGTGCTGATGAACTTTGCCGAGATGAATAAGTTGTGGGTGAGGATGCAGCATCAGGGACACTCGAGGTATTGTATTTTATTTTTTATAAGACAGATATGTATTGTGTTAAACACTCTGACCCAAATGCAGAGTCCTAGGTACCTAAATACAAACTCCTAACCTCACTAGAGTATTTAGTATTCTTAAGTAAGCAATTGAGTTGCAGAGACATCACTTACTAAATACTACACCAAACGTAAGGTCGATGGCGTAGAATTTCACATTATTGTGTATGATGAACAGAGATAGATAGCTTTCTATGGGCTTAGACTGATGTTTAAAATGTTTTTTTGTCATAACAACACAAACATATGTAACCAAGCTCACGCTGACAGCTCAATGTTACAATTTTTCTGAAAGTCCAGCGAATTTTTGGCATCTCATATGGATCGCTGTATCCTCTGTTTGGTATTTGATTTGACAAAATTACCAAATATATATTCAATGAAGCCGATAAAATCATTATCCACCGAAAAAATCTCATATTTAAGTATTAAACCACTCGTAAGGTTCCTCGCTATCAACCTTACTTTTTGACAATTATCAAATGTTAGTTTACGCCGATGCACATGCGCTAAGTATTTAGATATGTCTCTGCAATGTAATTCTCATAGAAAAACGTCGTAGCATCCTCTAGTTAGGAAGCCACGTGATCTCCTAACTTAAGTGAGCGCCTGTGCAATGAAAACATGGTTAGTATTTAGGTAGGACTCTACATTCGGACCTCTGAGTAATGAATAGGTATTTTATTGTTAACAAGAAGTTAGTCACAAGTTGCAGTAGTGACACTTCAAAGATAAAAAAAGTCAATTGATTTTCAAATGTAGATGTAAACAATACTTGTTCCTTTTTTTTCAGCATAGTGATACAATTCCACGAAAACATATACCTATCGAGATAATGATGTTAATGTTTTCGGAAATATTTCTGTTATAGCATGTCAGGCAATACAGTGTGGGCAACACAACAGAGATAAAAATAAAGTTAGGCATTATTAAAATGTTTATGCTCATTATTATTTTTACTTATTGGTCTTTTTGAACAAAATATATAAAAATTTCATACATTGACGAGATTATTTCTATTTGGCATTTTCTTTTGACTAACCAAGTATCAAATTAAGACAACAAAATTCAGATATGTACGATAGCAAAAAGATTGATTACAAAAACAAGAAAAAAAAAAAAAAAAAAAAAAAAGTGGGTTGTGGCCAACGCTGTACTCCTCACCACCAAGTCACTCCACAATGTATTCAAATTTTCAGTATTTCATGAAATGACTTTGTTTAATCCAACTGTCGATTTGTTCAGGAGAACTTTGTTCTCTTAACATATCGACAATGTATCAAGCCAGAATACGCGAGAATTGTATGGAGAGGTCTACTTTTTTCACGGCTTCTCCAACTTTGAAGTCAAAAAACACCAACTTAGAGGCTTCGCAGCATATATGTTCCATACACGGATTTACTCAGAATTCGGAGTAGAACATTTCGTGTGTCTGTGTGTCCCCCCCCCCCCTTATAACTTTTGATCCGCTCAATTTACAGAGCCCAAAATTTAAGAATATATAAACAGTTATAGGCTTACAAAACTTTTATACTCAGAATTTCGAATTTTTGTTTTAATCAGGGGTTATCAACTTTTTAATTTTTACTTTATTTTTCCATATATCTCAGAAACCATAAAAGCTAGGACGCTGAAAATTTGTACAAATATAGAAAAATACAAAATCTAAAATTAGTTTATTCAAAAAAATTCCAGGGTTTCTCAAACATTTTTTATTAAGAAAAATATTTTTTTTATTATAAATTTATGAGTTTAACTGCCTATATTTCCAAAACTTTTACAATTATTGAAAAAAGCCGAAATACCCCAACTAGATAATTTAATTTTCTATAAAAAATATTTAAATTGTAGAGAAGATCTCAATTTTTTTTTAACCTTTTTTTTAAAAATTGAATTTAGTGACGACATCGCTTCATACATTTTGTATGGCAGTCGCCTATACACAATATGTAAGAAGACTTAATAGTTTGATACTTCATCTCCAAACATACATACATACCATCATGCTATTTTCATATTCTGGGTAGGAAAAAAGGATCTTCCTCCATACTATCCTATCTTGACATACATACCTACATATGTTGTATAGAAAACAAAATATCTGAAAATATTCAATAATTTGTATTTATGGGTTTATAGTTTGGTACATATTCTTCAACTATACATACTATCGCTATCGACAGTTGGATCTCATGTGTTACATGCAACTAGTAATATTAGTTTTAAATATTTTATTATGAAAACTTGATTATTCTTCAATGCCATTTTATGAAAGTGATGTGCTTCATTAACAATTTGAAAATAAAAAAAAATATATGTTTCCTGAGCTTGGAGTCACTTTGAAATATTTGACAGTTAATATTGAGAAGCACTGATCAGATATTCTTCAGAATCAAATGGATTCTAAGCGAGTAAGTCTATAATCGATAAAGTAGAATAAACACACTGTATATAGCACATAGTGCACAGCATACACAGATAAATTGTGATGAAACTTTTAGAATACAATCTCAGCATGATAGTTGATAATCTGCAATAAAAAAAAATAACCATAAAATTTGCAAATTCATAACTTTCCACTATATCCCCTTGGGGTTGTGAGGAGTAATAAATAAAAAATACAGTGGCTTGGATACTCATAATTTTTGAGTATTAATATTTTGTATGCTCATTTAGTGAAATGCGGCATTTTGGTTTAATATCAATGACTGGCAGTTGAAACTGTTTAAAATATCATATACCTACTTGTTTTTATATAATAGTTTATTAATATACAATTTAATAATTTGTGGAGAAAGAATTGGCATGATCATATAAATGAAATTATGAGAGATGATAATATACAAAGTCAGAATAATAAGGGAGAATGTATGACGCAATGCATGGATGTATATAAGACAAAACATTTATGCCAAGATAGAAGAGTCTGGCGATCGGTTCTCTCTGCCTACCCCAAACAGGGAAACGGTGTGATGGTACGTGTATATGTATGTAATATACAATTTTTTATTAAAGGGACAAAGAAAGGAGGGAGAGAGAACGTGAAGAGTTGCGTATTCTGGTTGGCACAAATCTAGTGAGACTGTCTCAGTTGGAGAGTGCTGGACTGCCACAGTATAGGAGGCTCGTCCTTCCCGGGATCTTAGAACAGGCTGTCTCCTGCAGAGACGCAATCGCTCAGGAATACCTCATGGAGTGTATTATTCAGGTATGAATACATACCTTATTAAATGTGGTCGTATGATATATTTTTTGCTAATTGAGTTTTTATTTATTTGAATAGAATTTGATTCTGAGTTACTCCTAGTCGTATTCGTTCCACTGCTGCACTGGTATGGTAACCAGTGACAGGTGTGCGATTGTGCATTAACCCCTAGTATGCCGGAGCGCTGGCGAATATTGTATCCCTAGTGTGCCGCGAATTCCCGCGATTTTTTGTCCTATACGGACGCTTTCACATTAATTTAAATATTTGATAATAATTACTTTAGACATACTAAAGTAGCGATTGTTATCGAAATACCGATAAGTAATGAATATTTTCCAATATATTTTGTAGTGTATACATGTTTTATTTATTTTTTATAGGCCATTGATTATAAGAATTCAACTTTTTTGCTCACATCTGAATAAATGACGAATTTTCAATACATGTTTTATTTCAATTCCCGATTTTTCGTGTTTTCTACTTGGAGCGATAACAAGGCAATCAAATGATGCAAAGAAAATAAATACTTTAGAGGAAATTTAGTTATTATTTCTTATTTGAAAACTGTTAACTCAATACGCAATTGACGCCATTTTGGCCCTTTTCAAACAAAACTTTCAGACACTCGCGAAACATAAATATTAGGTCTTAGATGTTTGCAATTACTTTTTTACATAAGTTAGTTATCCTATTTCATAAATATTACATAAAAAGTAACAATTCACATGGAAAAATTAATTTTAGGACAAATAAACTAAAGCCAGTCGCGTTTTACGCAGTACATTCTAAATATTTTTTTACTAAATGACTACGCATTGTATTCCATAGATGTTATACGTCATTGGAAAGAAGAAGAAACCGGCCTTCCAACTCTATATCACGTTTCTAACCAGCCAATAATAAATAATGTTGAAAAATAAACATTCATTGTGAGTTCTGTGGTCTGTGATCTTTCGTCAACTTGTGCATGTATTGGTAAATTTTAATTTCCCGCCATACTCGCTATTCACATCTGTCCGTTGTATTTTAGGTGTTGTCTGCCTACCGGTCACATGTGTCCGTTGTATTTTAGGTTTTGTCTGCCTAGCGGTCACATGTGTCCGTTGTATTTTAGGTTTTGTCTGTGTTGTTTTTCGATTGTATGTCTTATTATTCGTATACTTAGTGTTCAAATTCGCTTAAAAAAGATTCGCATAGACAAGATGATCGGTAGTCTGCCTACCGGCCACATGTGGCCATTGTTAGTGTCAGGGCCTCACATTCGATAAAAATATTTTTTTATATAAATATTAGAAATGAAACAAATAACTGAACAAAATACTTTCGTTTATTTTTTAACATTATAATTTTTACATTCCAATTACAAATATAAATTTTTACAAAATATTTACAGAAAATATATATTTCTCAGTATTATTTATATTATTCTCCCTATAATAGTGTAATAAATACTAGTTACATGTAACACATGAGATCCAAAGTAATTTCTTTTATAACACACAATTTATCGGAACAATAAAAAATATTATAATACTTTGTTTATTGTAAAATATACATTGTTACAAAAAATGTCTATAATTGAAATACTTTTTGGAAATATTTTTTTTCATAGAAATACTTTAGACCTCTACAGACAAATAATTAAATTCACATATTTTACAGTTATTAGAACTATCACATAGAACTATATACACATTTGAAGTCGTCAGAGACATGGGCGGTGTCTTCCGCGGGCTCATCTCCGTGGAAATAGTACAGTTCAGGAACCGACGACAGGATCCTCTCCGGCACACCGGCATCTGTCACGGCGAAGTCATCTTCGCCGTCACTCCCGTCGTCGTTGTTACGCTACGTCCTACGTAGGCGATTCAAAGCGAACGCGATTGCGACTGATTGAGACTGAATTTACATCTTTCCGGGAAACATATCAAAATTTGACATTTGTGCAAGCGAGAGAAAACTTTGTGTTTTGAACAACATCCTATTGTAAAATAGCAATAATAAATAAATGTGTTTACTTGTAGTCCCATTTATTTTTGCCAAATCCTAAAATTCGCGGTTCGATAATAATTATTCTTTTGTCCCATAATATGGGACGTTCATGGACAGAAATTAAAATTTATGCTTCTGACATGTCAAAAAACAATGGCACCGCTTTCAATTCGCGCGAAAATATAAAACCAACTGATCGCGTTCGCTTCGCACCGCGCCGCGCCGCATCGGAATAGGAAATAGGAATAGCTAACGTAGGACACTTCCATAGTTACCGACTGTTTGTTATTTTCGCGCCGCGCCGCGTCGCTTCGCATTCGCTTTGAATCGCCTACGTAGGACGTCGCGTTAGGGTCGTCCATATCTAAAGTAATAAAGCAATCAAAATGTTAGTGTATGTGTGTGTGTGTGTATGTGTGTGTGTGTGTATGTGTGTGTGTGTGTATGTGTGTGTGTGTGTGTTTGTCTCACGCCTTCTGAAAAACCAAGAGCATCTAAAAATCTAATTTAAGTGCGAACATGTACCAGTATACCTGATGCAGTGTCACGCTAAAAAGAATGCGATAAAAATGCTGAATTTTAAAAATATTTAAATAATTATTTTTTTCATACAAAATTTTCCAAGTCATATCTGTCAAAAAAGTGTACATTTTGCACGCAAATATCTGTTAGTTTAAAAGTTAGAAGTAGGTATTTACACAAAAAAAATATATTTTGAAGTATAACTTAGCGTTTAAGTGAAAAACATGGTGAATATTTGGTATAATTATAATGTTTAACTTATTTTTAAAGTAAGCCTTTTGTACATAAACGCCGCCATTTTAATATCTTTTCATACAATATTTCATTTTCCCACCGAATGAATATGTTCTTGAAAATAATAAACCTTTGAAATAAATGTAATTATGAAATAATAAAATGAAACACAAGACATTACGGCAAGTTTTAAGACATATATTGTAAAAATGTGTTATTTATTAGTAAAGATATAGGCATAATAAAATTGCATAATTTGTAAATAATATTTGATTTTTCTGACAATTTTCATTTTTATGGCATCGAACAAACCAAGGGCCTGCCTTGAACAAAATCTTCATACAAAATCTGTATGTACTTCTGAAGCCTGCACGAACTTAATTGTTGTACCAAAACCATTTGTAAAAACATGAAGATAAAATATTGTTATTTTTAAGTTGGCAACAGCTGTCATTTTTCTATGGTTGACACTTGAAATTTGATCAGTTTGTAAAGTGTACTGCTTATTGCTATATTGCTTACAAGCTGCCATTATTTTTCGAAATACTTGCTTATCTGTTCTTATCTTACAAAATGGGTCGAAATTGCTGTATAATAAATTGTGGAAACAAATACGGTATTGACAAATCAATATCATATCACAAGTAAGTAATTACAATATATTTTTTCCCCCATATTTAAACTACCTTGATTTTCTAAGTTTTAAATATAACAATTATAGAATGAAATACTCACATAAAAAATTAAAATACAGATAATATTAATAGCATCGTTTTTATTCCTCCAAGATTAATAATATTGGCTCGGTTGTTTTTACCAAAAATACGACGCTACTTTTTAGGTTAAGGTCAATAAAAATTTAAGATATCTAAGACCATTTCTTGTTACCGTAATACATTCAAAGTTTTGTTTTTTTTAATCTGTGTACCTAAAATATATTGCTTTCCGTGTATATTTGTTAATTAGTATTTCATTCCGTCTCCTATTTTTCATATTAGCTTTTATCATTTTTTCGCAATTCGCAATGTCATTTTACGCAAAACAAACATGTCTGATCATGTGATGTCTGTCTATGAGTTCCGTTGCAGTAGGGTTGGGCAATATTATTAGTAGGTCATTATTAATTCCTCCAAGAACATTTCTCTAATTTCCAATCTAAACAACATTGTTAATTGAGGAACAACTTTATGCATTTATTAGATTATAATACATAATAAATATATAAACTGGGATATATAGCGCCGTAGATATAAAAATTAATCAAATATGACCAAAAAGCATAGATATAAAAAATTAATGGGATATTTTTTTTGTGTATTTATTAATATGGTTTTTTTTTGCAGATTCCTTAGCGATCCGCAACAATATTTACTTTGGATAGGTGCTGTTAGAAACATCTCCAGAAGAATAACCCCATATTCTTGTATTTGTTCCTCCCATTTCAAGGCTGGCGAAATAGATAGGAGTGGTTATATTTTGAAACTAAAAGAAAACGTAGTTCCATCGGTTTACTTCTCATCGATTGATGCTCCAGTACAAACTGAGGTAAGTTGCGAAATTCATAAAAACAAATACCTATAAGTAAATATTTTTTTAATAAAATATACCTTTTTATATTCTCAAGTATCGAATTATCGTGAAATATGGTGGTACATTTCAACAAAATAAAATGCAATATGTCATATTTATAATTGAGTCGAAAATTTACTATAATGAATAATTTATTTTTTCTAATTGCTTCTCGGGCAACTAACAGGTACTATGTCAAATATTAATTTAAAACGCACCCAATAACAAGTTGTCACATTCTGGAGACTTATGATATTTATCGAATTTCAGGAAAAATTATAGATGTAGACCACGATTGAACTGATCATAATTTTGAAAAATAATATTATTACTTAAAATAAATAAAATCTCAATTTTTTTTTACTTTTTCCACATAATAAATTTGTTTGACCATTGAGGCGTTTCGCTCTAAAAAGCATCTACAGAATGGTAATTGATCATATTTTTTTTCTTTTTTCAGGAATTTCTAGCAAATTTGCCCGGTACGTCTTCAATGCCAAGCATTTCATCATCCAGTTGCACTCCAGTAGAATCATTGGCTAATAGAACTGGCGGATTTTTTTTTTGTAAATAAAATATATTTCAGCCTATATCTTTGTTTCTTTTGTACAACTTCCATTGTCACTCAACATTAAATAACGATGTAAGTCCCTTAATTAAGATGCAACAAACGGAACTTTTCGTTATTTTTTGTGTGTTTTTAGTTTGTAGACCTGAATTTTTCGTGTTTATTGATTTTTAAAAGCAGCGTTATTTTTTTACAAAATCGATGTTAAAGTAGTATTATTGTTAGGAAATCGATGTAAACAGCATTTCCTATTGAAATACATTTATCTAAAAAAATAATACTTACCATTAAATACATTGAAAGTGGGTTTTGTCGATTTCACCCACAGAAATTTTATTTCATTAATTAATTTAATTTTTCAATAATACGCTTTGAATTCTGCATATTGCAAATCTAAATTTCGTTTTTTTTTTCTAAAACTTGAGAATTCGCGTTAATCACGAAAATAATATGCAATTCGCGAATAAAATCGAGTTTATCGCAAACGCTAAAAATTCAAGTTTCTAGTTATTGGGCATATTAATTTTTGCATTTTCTTTTTCATTATAAAAAAACACTAGCGAAGCGTTTTTTATTGTATTTTACCAAAAGACAAACGCGCCACTTGTATATTCGTATAGTTATCAAATATGCACATGTACATTTAATTGACAAAAAAAAACACAAATTTCAATTGAAGAATATAATATTTGGTTTATGAAAAACTCTAATAGGCGAGTTTTACAAATTATTCAAAGTAAAATCTCTAATTTCATTGAAGTAAATTTAGTTTCTTACATAATAAATGAAATTTTTATTATCTTCTGTCGCAGATATGTATATGTTAATGAAATTGTGTAATGTATATGTATTTATAATAAAAAACATATTTTGGGAATTCACATTAATATTATATGTCATTTCCCATCCCTACTGTCTAAACCCGCTGGTCGTTTATTCTAGCAATTGTTACATTTTATTATTGTCATATTGAGAAGGGTGTATTTAAGTTTCTTCTGTTTTATCTTATGTAGACCAAATGTCAAACGAATCTGGCGTCAAATATTTCGCATATGGGCGCCTCCATCATATTAACTCCTCCAAGGAACAAACCAATGTAGGTACCTACATATTCAAAAAATGTATCCGAACCATTCGATATTACTTACGTGTTCGAATCGTTTCCATGGCTACAGAAAGAATGTGATATTCAAATAAAATTTGTTAGGAATCGAATTTATTTAGAAGGTTGTTGTAGGTAGGTACCTACCTAATACTATTTACTTACAAATCAACAATAATATACCTTTACTGATTTCCTATAGGAAAATTATTTTATTTATTTATTTATCAACCGTTTGTCCGATTATAATGAAACTTTGGTGAATTGTCGAGCGTATGCCCAGGATGGTTTTTGGATTTAAACTTTTTTCTTATTCTTCTTCTTCTTCGTGTATTTGGTCGTTTTACCTATGAAGGGGGAGTATCCTGGGAAAAGAAGGTCCGACTGTCCCTCCATCTCTTCACAGGTCTTCCAGGACGGGTTCTGCATATAAACTTTTTTCTTCTTTTTCTTCAACGTGTACTTGGTCATCTTACCTATGAAGATGAACTATCCTGGGAGATGAAGGTCCAATTTTCCTTCCATCTCTTCGCAGGTTTCTGGATTTAAACTTTTTTCTTCTTCTTCTTCATCGTCTATTTGGTCATTTTACCTTTGAAGGTGGACTAACCTGGGAGAAACACTCACCCAAAAGAAAAAAGAAACACTCACCCTACTTGCAGATACTCACTTTCCGGGATGTCAGGTTGTCACCAACAACCACATTCCTCAACAAGTTATCTGCAGGCCAAATCTAGAAGACTGGAGATTAGCGTCAGAAATCTTCAAACCTTCTAAAATTAAATGGGCTATAAACACCTTCAAACCCTACAAAAGTAGCGGAGAGGATAATATCTTCCCTGCCCTTATTCAAAATAGCATTGAGGTAACAATGCCTCTCCTGCTAAAGATCTACAGAGCCAGTTTGGCATGGGGTTATATTCCAAGGAAGTGGAAAACTGTAAAAGTAACATTCATACCCAAACCTAACAAAGAATGTTACAATACACCTAAAGCATATAGACCAATAAGTCTAACATCCTTTCTGCTTAAAACTATGGAGAAAATTATACATAGACACTTAATTGAAACAACATTAAGCAAACACACAATACATGCCAAACAACACGCATATCAAGAAGGGAAATCTACAGAGACTGCCCTCATTGAACTAGTGAATACTATCCAAAACTCACTAAACAACGGAGAAATAGCACTCTGCGTTTTCTTAGACATAGAAGGAGCCTTTGATGGTGCTCCAACTAATGTCCTGCTAAATGGATTAAGGCGCAAAAAGGTTAACGCCACCATCATAAAATGGATCGAAGACATGCTGTCAAACAGATTTATTACAACAAATTTGCTGGGAGAGAACTTAACAGCTAAAACCTGCAAAGGATGTCCTCAGGGAGGAGTTCTTTCTCCTCTACTATGGACACTTACAGTAGATAGCTTAATATGCCTACTCAATGACAATGGCTATAATGCACAAAGCTATGCTGATGACATAGTAATTATAATCAGAGGGAAAGAATGTGACATTATTTCCGAACTGATGCAAAATGCACTTAAAAATGTAGAAAATTGGTGCATAAAAAATGGACTAAAAGTCAACGCAAACAAAACAACACTTATTCCATTTACAAATAAGAGGAAACTTGACAAACTCTTTGCCCCCATTCTTTTTGGGAGAAAACTAACTATCTCAAAAGAAACTAAATATCTTGGAATAACACTAGATAACAAACTCACATGGAACAAACATGTAGACAATATAACGCAGAAAGCAACAAAAGCTCTGTGGTCATGCCGAAGACTAGTGGGCAAGAACTGGGGTTTAAAACCCTCGCAAACACTGTGGATGTATAAATCCATAGTAAGGCCCACAATCTCATATGCAATACCAGTTTGGAGCAACAAACTAGAACAGAAAGGCTGCAGAGACAAGCTCTCAAAGCTACAAAGAATGGCCTGCCTGCTGATAACGGGAGCACTACATACAACTCCCACAGCTTCCTTAGAAGCTTTCCTTAATCTTCCACCACTCTACCTTCATCTACAGAAAGTAGCGAAGGAAGGTATAATAAGATTAATTGATGCAAACAAAAGACACAGTTTTTCAAGCAAATCTAACCTAATAAAGGAACTTGGTGAAGTAAACCTAATTAGCTTACCAAAAGACAAAATCAAGACAGTCTACAATTTCGATAAACCTTACAAAATCGAAATTCAAACCAGAAATGAAATATCTGAAATCTGGTATCAGGAATCAAATGGTGCCCTTATCTGGTACACTGATGGTTCCAAAAAAGAAAAAGGAGTGGGCTCAGGAGTGTATGGACTCACACCGAAAGTGAAAATATACAAACACCTGGGACACACCACAACAATTTTCCAGGCAGAATTATGCGCCATAACAATTTGTGCCTATGAAAATCTCATAAGAAACTATAGACACAAAACTATTTATATTTACTCCGACAGTCAAGCAGCTCTCAAAGCTCTAAACTCATGTAAAATAAATTCATCTACAGTCCAAGACTGTAATTTAGCATTAAACAAACTAACAATAGAACACAACAACAAGGTGGTTCTAAGATGGGTGCCGGGACACTCAAGCTACAAAGGCAATGAAGAGGCAGACAAACTTGCAAATATGGGGGCTGACTCAGTTACCTATGGACCAGAACCTTACTGCTTCTTAACCAATAGTGTCATCAAAACAATATTATACAACAACATGCTAGAAAAAGCTAAACAAAACTGGCTTAACCTATCAGGACAAAAGCATGCAAAATCAATGATCTCAGGCTTCTCAGCTAAAAGATCTAAACAAATTCTTACTCTTAACAGAGAAAATATAAGAATTCTAATCAGAACACTGACTGGACATTGTAGATTGAATAAACACCTATGCACAATGAACTTAGCAGACATGTATCTATGCAGATTTTGCCTAGACGAACATGAAACTCCGCTACACCTGCTCAAGGACTGTGAACCACTGATGCAAACAAGAGCCAGAATATTTGGCTCTCACATCGCTGATGAAACACAAATCAGAGAAGCCAGCCCACTGAAGATCTTAAGATTCATTCGAGAGATTGGACTATGGGAAGACCTCTAGAAGCCAATCATTCACAATGAGCTACATATCGAGCTGACGTGAAGAAGCCTCTAGAAGGATTTAAAAAAAAAAAAAAAAAACCTGGGAGAAGAATGTCCAATTTTCCTTCCATCTCTTCGCAGGTATCTGGATTTAAACTTATTTCTTCTTCTTCTTCTTCATCGTGTATTTTTGGTCATTTTACCTATGAAGTTGGAGAATCCTGGGAGAAGAAGGTCCAACTGTCCTTCCATCTCTTCGCAGGTATCTGGGTTTAAACTTTTTTCTTCTTCTTCGTGTATTTAGTCATTTTACCTATTAAGTAGAGCATCCTGGGAAAAGAAGGTTCTTTCATCTCTTCGCGGTTCTTCCAGGATGGTTTCTGGATTTAAACTTTTCTTAACCGACTGATGGGACGGGATGTAATGAAGGGAAGGGAGGCACTAAAGGGCCTGAAGGGACGGGAGGTATAAAACTGCCTGAAGGGACGGAAGGTACTGAAGGGCCTGATGGGAAGGGACGTAATGAGGGATTAAAGGGACGGGAGGTACTGAAGGGCCTGAAGCGGCGGGTCCTGGAGTCTAATTCTTTTTCTTCTTAATTTTATGTAGACCTTTAGGGCAGTTTTTATACAAACTATTTCCTATTGTCTAATTCATCTTCTTCTTCTTTTATGTATACATTTGGGTCATTTTTTTATAAAAATTATTTCCTTTAGTCTAATTATTATTCTTCTTCATTTAAGTACGTAGACTTTTGGGAGAGTTTTAATACAAACTATTTCCAATAGTCTTATTCAGTTTCTTTTATGTAGACCTTTTGGTCAGTATTTATACAAACTATTTCCAATAGTCTAAATATTCTTCTTCTTCTTTTTTGTAGACCTTTGGGTGAGCTTTTATACAATCTATTTCCAATAGTCTAATTCTTCTATTAGGTATATGTATTTTTACTTATTTTATGTAGACCATTGGAATAGTTTTTTATACAAACTATTTCTTATAGTCTTATACTTATTTTTCTCTTTTTTATTTAGTCTTTTGGGTTAGTTTTAAGTCTAATAGTCTATTGTGCAGAAATATTATTAACGATATGCACACTTGATGAAAATACATATGAAATGAATGGGATATGGGATGTGACGATATAACCTGCACTAGAATCTTTTCAATACTTTTGTTTAATTAAATTTAAACCATTTATATCATCCTATTTTGAATAATTTTCAACACCTAATATTTAAAGAATGGGGGTTGTGGCCATTACTGAACTCTTCACAACATTTATATTCAAATTAAAAACTATTTACTATAGTTCAAGTCTTCTTCTTCTTCGTTAATGAAGACTTTCAGTCAAATTGAGCAAAAATATAATGCACACTTGATGAAAAAATATAAAAACGAATGGGATGTGACCAATACTAGATCTTTTCAGTACCTACGTTTGTTTAATCAAATTTTAACCACATCCCAACATCCAAAATTACTAAATTTTCAATAGGTACACATTACAATTTGTTTTCGATGATAATATTTAAAAATGGGGGTTGTGGCCAAACCAATCTCTTTAGAACGTTGATAAACAGTCATATTTAAAACCATTACGCATAGTCCATGCGAGCAGAAATTGTATAAATATTATACTTCATTCACACTTTATAGCAATATATAAAAAATAATGGGTTGTGGCCATCACTTGAACATTTTACAATACTTAAACTCAATCAAATTTCAAACCACTTTTCATAGTCTGATATTGCAAAATAATTGGGTGACAATATCATAAAAATGATTGCTTTTTCTTTCACAATTTTACATTCTTGGCCAACGGCGGGACATAAAAGCTAGTACTGAAATAAAATGCCATATGATAACCAACGTCGAAAATAGCATAGCACACCCTGTCATCAATATTATTATATTGTGTTTTTCATAGAAGAAATCGAAAAGTTAAAATGTATTGATGAGAAATATTTTTGGACAACCCTGAGTGAAATGTGTTCTCTTTCAAGGTCTTTCATGTGTGTACACAAAGGCAGCCATTGTATTCTGTGCATGTGTGTGTGAAATATCAATTACAAACGAGGCATAACCGGATAAAATGTGTTTTTATCGCGTATAACTATATAATAATCTACATAAAGTGAAAACAAGTTTATGGAGAACAAAATTACCTTCAAAATGATATTACTTACTCATTCACTGTAATAAGAAATAAGTGAGATACATAAAAAACAAAATTGAAATTTCAACACCTGTTCCTCTATGATGTTTTCAAACCACGATTATTGTCAAATTTGAAGACATTTTACATATTATTTTTCTCTAATAACATTCTAAATTGAGTAAATAACAAGATAAGATAATAATTACTTACTTTTTTGTGTTTTTCCCAAAGTTTCACTCGTTTGACATTACCCAAAACTTTCGCGCGTTTTGTTGCTTGGATGACGAAATCAATGAGCGTTTGCAATATGACGCGTAATATTTTTTAACGGAATTTTGTTGTGTATGGTTTAATAAGTTATTAGGATTCGACGCAAGTGAATTTTAACACAAATTATTGAAGTTTTAAGTCATAAAAATGAATAACAACACAGACGTAGCCCAAAATATTGCAATGGCCGCCAGAGTCCACTAGGCACACAAGCTACATGTCCTCATGTGACCAGTAGGCACACGAAAGGTTGAGTGTGCGAGGAAGCATGACACATGCGTCACACATCTCCACACACAAGTCTAGTCTTACTGTTAGCGCTGAATTACTGGTCACAAAAGATGAAATATCCGACTGGAAGGTCCAAAATGTTAGTGCCGAATTACCGTTTGCAACTCGGGCTAAGAGATCACCGTTTGCAACTTTGTCACAACGTATTAATCATTGAGATAAGGTTAATAACAGGATAAGAAGAAATGGATCTAGAAAGGAAATCACCTACCAGTACAGAAGAAATATTCGTCTCACCCAGTCCAACGAAAGATGCATAGTCTATATGTGTCCAAACACAGTTCTACACATACTTACTAACTTAACGTGTCCACCTATACATATACACCTACACGAAGTCTACACATATGATGCTGCCTATAACGATTATTCTCCTCGATATTGAGCACTCAGCGCGACATGACTTATGGTCACTTTCACCAACGTCCCCTAACTCTTAGGTGCTACCTAAGAATTCTTATGTAGTACCTAACGTGAATTTTCGTTTCACCACCTACATAAGAGTTACCTTAGACGCTAAGAGCCCCCTAATTCTGGGGAGCCGATTTCCGCCACCTAAACGAATTCTTAAGAAACAACTGTCAAAATGACAGGCAGTATATAGCGATTTAGTAGCATAATATTGTCAATTGTGTTTATAATTTTAATTTTTCGTCGATTTACACGCATTTTGAAAATAAAAATGAATAGGATTATAAATGCCGTAATGTTTCAAACTCTCATCGACCGTAAAATTTGGTTGCCGTTTTCTTTCGATTGGCATTTCCTAAAATACAAGACAAAATTGCTAAATGATGTCCTCAATATTTATGTATAACATTATTGCATTTTTAGGCATTGAATATACATATTATTAGTAATAGCACAAGTAATAGTTACTTATTAACGAGAAAATAACTAAAATCAACTAAACGAAACTGAATTATTTGGAAATGTTGAACGAAATCACAACGTAATTGACAGAAAGTGACAGTCATAGAAAAAACATGATGCAATATGATGCATTCCAAATACAAATGTTGCCACTGTATAAACAAAAATAATCGTTTTGAATTCCTAGCTAGGGAACAGATAAAATAGACTGGTGAAAACCATACAATACGTTAGGGGCTACCTAAGCTGAGGTGATACCCAGCTATGTGACAGTTTAGGTAACATTGGTGAAAGTCACCATTAGTCCGAAGACGTGCGTTCGAGGTCGGCGGCAAGCAAGTACTAGTTGGGGGTGTAGCAGGAATATAATAAGAGCACTTACAAGAGAGGGGGGAAGGATAAGGACAGGTGATTTGTACTCACGCTACCGAACAATAATACTGAACACTTACGTTGATGGAATGCCTTACCTTACATAGAATGGGTGGTGAACCTTATTGCTGAACTATGTGAAATGTTATTTTGTTTCTTGTATTTCGATTACTCAGCTCTTATATTTATTTTCTACGTATATTTTTGTGTATATATGTAATTAGTTATTCTGTTTTTGTTTGTTTTAGGTATTTCCAGATGAATTCCACTTGGCCACACTGCAACCGTTCCTCAAATCCTGTGCGGAACTTCAGCCGGGAGTCAATGTCAAAAATATTATCATCGCCCTTATCGATAGACTCGCCGCTTTCAGTCAGGTACTGTTATATATATTTATAAATTTAACAAATTAATTAATTAATTAAATTAACTAATAAACTCATCAATGTATTTATATGTCCTACAAGTTGATACATAATTTTACCATTTAAAAATTAATGGAGGAATAAACCAAAGAATTTTTCCAGAAAATTCGATACAATGACCGAACATTTTCGCCGAAGTGATTAGGCATTGTCAAGGTCTAAAATGAAACATTGTAATTATTTGTCAACATTGTAAAGAGGAATATTTATACTTGGGGAGTATGTTTGAACGGAATGGAAGACCTGATAAAGATATTGAAATAAGTGTTATGGCAGATAATAGAATAAACGGAGCACTCAGACCAGTAATGTCCGATCCAAGCATCTCAAAGGAAGCCAAAATTGCCATACATAATGCAATCATAGTGCCTACTTTGATGTATGCTAGTGAAACATGGACGTGGCAAAAGACGCATGAAAGTAGAATAAATGCTGTGGAAATGAGATCACTAAGAAGAGTATGTAATATAACGATATATATGATAGAATAAAAAATGAGGTCATAAGGAGGGAATGCAAGATGAAGGAGAGTATTATAAGTAAAATGAAAGTGAATTCCTTGAAGTGGTTTGGACATATTGAAAGAATGAATGATGAAGGACATGGGTGTAAGAGATAGAGTGAATAGCATGGGCCGCCTCAAAAAGGGATGGCATGATCATGTGAATGATATTTTGAAAGAAGGAAATATAAGACAATCGACGATCATGTATGAGACGATGGATGTAAATATGGCGCTCGTTTCTCTCTGCTTACCCCGTAAGGGATATGGTATGATGGTATGTATGTATAGTCATTGTAACTCCACCCAACACAGGTGGCAACGCTGTAAATGTTGTAGTGTAGGATGATTTTTGTTTCCATTGGTTAGTTTCATTTTAGAACTTTATAATACCGAGTCACCTTGGCCAAAACGTTCGGTCATTGTAATTGAATTTTGTGAAAAAATACTTTGGTGTATTTGTTCATTAATTTTGAAATGGATTTCCACTCTGTTAACACAAACTTTAGAATAATTTTTATTTTGTGTATGAGTAATGTTTGTTATTGAGTAAAAAAATATTAGGATTGTTAACATTCTCCTAATAAGCCCGAGCAACATGAAGTGTCTAAAGTAAAATTAGTACAATAGTAGTAGGAAAATAAGGAGGGTAAGGAAGGATATAGAAGGAATATTCAGGAACTATTTGTACAATAATAATAATAACACCTCACATAGCAATGAGGAAAATAAGGAGGGTAAGGAAGGATATAGAAGGAATATTCAGGAACTATTTGTACAATAATAATAATAACACCTCACATAGCAATGAGGAAAATAAGGAGGGTAAGGAAGGATATAGAAGGAATATTCAGGAACTATTTGTACAATAATAATAATAACACCTCACATAGCAATGAGGAAAATAAGGAGGGTAAGGAAGGATATAGAAGGAATATTCAGGAACTATTTGTACAATAATAATAATAACACCTCACATAGCAATGAGGAAAATAAGGAGGGTACGGAATGATATAGAAGGAATATTCAGGAACTATTTGTACAATAATAATAATAACACCTCACATAGCAATGAGGAAAATAAGGAGGGTAAGGAAGGATATAGAAGGAATATTCAGGAACTATTTGTACAATAATAATAATAACACCTCACATAGCAATGAGGAAAATAAGGAGGGTAAGGAAGGATATAGAAGGAATATTCAGGAACTATTTGTACAATAATAATAATAACACCTCACATAGCAATGAGGAAAATAAGGAGGGTAAGGAATGATATAGAAGGAATATTCAGGAACTATTTGTACAATAATAATAATAACACCTCACATAGCAATGAGGAAAATAAGGAGGGTAAGGAATGATATAGAAGGAATATTCAGGAACTATTTGTACAATAATAATAATAACACCTCACATAGCAATGAGGAAAATAAGGAGGGTACGGAATGATATAGAAGGAATATTCAGGAACTATTTGTACAATAATAATAATAACACCTCACATAGCAATGAGGAAAATAAGGAGGGTAAGGAAGGATATAGAAGGAATATTCAGGAACTATTTGTACAATAATAATAATAACACCTCACATAGCAATGAGGAAAATAAGGAGGGTAAGGAATGATATAGAAGGAATATTCAGGAACTATTTGTACAATAATAATAATAACACCTCACATAGCAATGAGGAAAATAAGGAGGGTAAGGAATGATATAGAAGGAATATTCAGGAACTATTTGTACAATAATAATAATAACACCTCACATAGCAATGAGGAAAATAAGGAGGGTACGGAATGATATAGAAGGAATATTCAGGAACTATTTGTACAATAATAATAATAACACCTCACATAGCAATGAGGAAAATAAGGAGGGTAAGGAAGGATATAGAAGGAATATTCAGGAACTATTTGTACAATAATAATAATAACACCTCACATAGCAATGAGGAAAATAAGGAGGGTAAGGAAGGATATAGAAGGAATATTCAGGAACTATTTGTACAATAATAATAATAACACCTCACATAGCAATGAGGAAAATAAGGAGGGTAAGGAAGGATATAGAAGGAATATTCAGGAACTATTTGTACAATAATAATAATAACACCTCACATAGCAATGAGGAAAATAAGGAGGGTACGGAATGATATAGAAGGAATATTCAGGAACTATTTGTACAATAATAATAATAACACCTCACATAGCAATGAGGAAAATAAGGAGGGTAAGGAAGGATATAGAAGGAATATTCAGGAACTATTTGTACAATAATAATAATAACACCTCACATAGCAATGAGGAAAATAAGGAGGGTACGGAATGATATAGAAGGAATATTCAGGAACTATTTGTACAATAATAATAATAACACCTCACATAGCAATGAGGAAAATAAGGAGGGTAAGGAAGGATATAGAAGGAATATTCAGGAACTATTTGTACAATAATAATAATAACACCTCACATAGCAATGAGGAAAATAAGGAGGGTAAGGAAGGATATAGAAGGAATATTCAGGAACTATTTGTACAATAATAATAATAACACCTCACATAGCAATGAGGAAAATAAGGAGGGTAAGGAAGGATATAGAAGGAATATTCAGGAACTATTTGTACAATAATAATAATAACACCTCACATAGCAATGAGGAAAATAAGGAGGGTACGGAATGATATAGAAGGAATATTCAGGAACTATTTGTACAATAATAATAATAACACCTCACATAGCAATGAGGAAAATAAGGAGGGTAAGGAAGGATATAGAAGGAATATTCAGGAACTATTTGTACAATAATAATAATAACACCTCACATAGCAATGAGGAAAATAAGGAGGGTACGGAATGATATAGAAGGAATATTCAGGAACTATTTGTACAATAATAATAATAACACCTCACATAGCAATGAGGAAAATAAGGAGGGTAAGGAAGGATATAGAAGGAATATTCAGGAACTATTTGTACAATAATAATAATAACACCTCACATAGCAATGAGGAAAATAAGGAGGGTACGGAATGATATAGAAGGAATATTCAGGAACTATTTGTACAATAATAATAATAACACCTCACATAGCAATGAGGAAAATAAGGAGGGTAAGGAAGGATATAGAAGGAATATTCAGGAACTATTTGTACAATAATAATAATAACACCTCACATAGCAATGAGGAAAATAAGGAGGGTACGGAATGATATAGAAGGAATATTCAGGAACTATTTGTACAATAATAATAATAACACCTCACATAGCAATGAGGAAAATAAGGAGGGTAAGGAAGGATATAGAAGGAATATTCAGGAACTATTTGTACAATAATAATAATAACACCTCACATAGCAATGAGGAAAATAAGGAGGGTAAGGAAGGATATAGAAGGAATATTCAGGAACTATTTGTACAATAATAATAATAACACCTCACATAGCAATGAGGAAAATAAGGAGGGTAAGGAAGGATATAGAAGGAATATTCAGGAACTATTTGTACAATAATAATAATAACACCTCACATAGCAATGAGGAAAATAAGGAGGGTAAGGAAGGATATAGAAGGAATATTCAGGAACTATTTGTACAATAATAATAATAACACCTCACATAGCAATGAGGAAAATAAGGAGGGTAAGGAAGGATATAGAAGGAATATTCAGGAACTATTTGTACAATAATAATAATAACACCTCACATAGCAATGAGGAAAATAAGGAGGGTAAGGAAGGATATAGAAGGAATATTCAGGAACTATTTGTACAATAATAATAATAACACCTCACATAGCAATGAGGAAAATAAGGAGGGTAAGGAAGGATATAGAAGGAATATTCAGGAACTATTTGTACAATAATAATAATAACACCTCACATAGCAATGAGGAAAATAAGGAGGGTACGGAATGATATAGAAGGAATATTCAGGAACTATTTGTACAATAATAATAATAACACCTCACATAGCAATGAGGAAAATAAGGAGGGTAAGGAAGGATATAGAAGGAATATTCAGGAACTATTTGTACAATAATAATAATAACACCTCACATAGCAATGAGGAAAATAAGGAGGGTAAGGAAGGATATAGAAGGAATATTCAGGAACTATTTGTACAATAATAATAATAACACCTCACATAGCAATGAGGAAAATAAGGAGGGTAAGGAAGGATATAGAAGGAATATTCAGGAACTATTTGTACAATAATAATAATAACACCTCACATAGCAATGAGGAAAATAAGGAGGGTAAGGAAGGATATAGAAGGAATATTCAGGAACTATTTGTACAATAATAATAATAACACCTCACATAGCAATGAGGAAAATAAGGAGGGTAAGGAAGGATATAGAAGGAATATTCAGGAACTATTTGTACAATAATAATAATAACACCTCACATAGCAATGAGGAAAATAAGGAGGGTAAGGAAGGATATAGAAGGAATATTCAGGAACTATTTGTACAATAATAATAATAACACCTCACATAGCAATGAGGAAAATAAGGAGGGTAAGGAAGGATATAGAAGGAATATTCAGGAACTATTTGTACAATAATAATAATAACACCTCACATAGCAATGAGGAAAATAAGGAGGGTAAGGAAGGATATAGAAGGAATATTCAGGAACTATTTGTACAATAATAATAATAACACCTCACATAGCAATGAGGAAAATAAGGAGGGTAAGGAAGGATATAGAAGGAATATTCAGGAACTATTTGTACAATAATAATAATAACACCTCACATAGCAATGAGGAAAATAAGGAGGGTACGGAATGATATAGAAGGAATATTCAGGAACTATTTGTACAATAATAATAATAACACCTCACATAGCAATGAGGAAAATAAGGAGGGTAAGGAAGGATATAGAAGGAATATTCAGGAACTATTTGTACAATAATAATAATAACACCTCACATAGCAATGAGGAAAATAAGGAGGGTAAGGAAGGATATAGAAGGAATATTCAGGAACTATTTGTACAATAATAATAATAACACCTCACATAGCAATGAGGAAAATAAGGAGGGTAAGGAAGGATATAGAAGGAATATTCAGGAACTATTTGTACAATAATAATAATAACACCTCACATAGCAATGAGGAAAATAAGGAGGGTAAGGAAGGATATAGAAGGAATATTCAGGAACTATTTGTACAATAATAATAATAACACCTCACATAGCAATGAGGAAAATAAGGAGGGTAAGGAAGGATATAGAAGGAATATTCAGGAACTATTTGTACAATAATAATAATAACACCTCACATAGCAATGAGGAAAATAAGGAGGGTACGGAATGATATAGAAGGAATATTCAGGAACTATTTGTACAATAATAATAATAACACCTCACATAGCAATGAGGAAAATAAGGAGGGTACGGAATGATATAGAAGGAATATTCAGGAACTATTTGTACAATAATAATAATAACACCTCACATAGCAATGAGGAAAATAAGGAGGGTAAGGAAGGATATAGAAGGAATATTCAGGAACTATTTGTACAATAATAATAATAACACCTCACATAGCAATGAGGAAAATAAGGAGGGTAAGGAAGGATATAGAAGGAATATTCAGGAACTATTTGTACAATAATAATAATAACACCTCACATAGCAATGAGGAAAATAAGGAGGGTACGGAATGATATAGAAGGAATATTCAGGAACTATTTGTACAATAATAATAATAACACCTCACATAGCAATGAGGAAAATAAGGAGGGTAAGGAAGGATATAGAAGGAATATTCAGGAATTGTCTGTTTTCTTTTTATTTCATTTTTTAATGTTATGATTTATTTTCCAGAGAAATAATGGCAACATTAGTATGCCTGTAACGGATGACGAAGGTTCCGAGACATCCTCTGATGTACCGCTATTTGATGTGTTTTCGGATCAAGTTGCTACTATCACACAGGTAATTATTGTTTTTATACAAATATACCAAGAAAATATGCAAAGTTGACAGTAATAGAACAATAAGTTAGGGTCGTCCAAGAAAAGGATGGTACGACCATGTGAAATGTTGTAATGAACAACGTTGAATGCGTGTCAAGATAGTATGTGTCGTTCGGTACCTCTGCCTACCCTGCGAGGAACATGACATGATGATATGTATGATGAGAATGTGATTTTTATTACATATGTCTCAGAGTTTGTTTAGTTATGCTTTTATGCCTAAGTCTCCGTATTGATGGCTGTGTAATAGAATAGGTGTTCCGTTTTAAATACTTGTGGCGCTGGTTGTATGATGAGTGAAACTCGGATTCCGAAGACCAGGATTGAAATGGCGAGATCCACCTTCTACAAAATGCAAAAACTGCTGTGGAACCGAGATCTAAAACTGAGTACAAGATGGAGAGCTGTTAAAGCATACGTGTTGCCGGTACTTTTTATGGAGTGGAAGATTAGACTCTCAAAATCTCAACAGTTAATAAAATTGAAACATTCAAGATGTAGCTATACAGAAGGTTGATGTGCATCTCGTGGGTCGATAGAGTTTTGAATGAAAGTGTTCTAAATATGATGGAGAAAGAGAGAGAGTTGCTGACCACCACTGTCAAGAGACGTAAAGCTGTATATTTTGGCCATATATTCCATGGTGATAGATATGCTCTTCTACAACTTATAGTGGAGAGAAGACGGAGTATGGGTCGTAAAAGAATATCGTGGCTTAAAAATCTCAGGCAGTGGTTGGGATTCCGGATGCGACATCACTAATTACTCACTAATGGCGCAGGATCGGAATGAGTTTGGTGTGATGGTCGTTAACCTCCGTTAGGAGCGGCATAAGAAGAAGTAATTCTTGGGTTCTGATTCATGTTATCAAAGTTTTTCTGTTTGTGTTGTATCAGAATCGCCAAGACATGCCCGCAGACGACACAGTATCCCTTCAGGTGGCGCTCCTGGGATTGGCACACAAGTGTTATCCCTCCAGAGTTGACTACATAGACAAAGTGCTCCAGAACACGGCGGCCATCTTCGATAAACTGCAAATCACAAGGTAACGTATCATCATTTTTTATCCATTGATTGAATAACTCAAGCTGTATCATCATTTTTTATCCATTGATTGAATAACTCAAGCTGTATCATCATTTTTTATCCATTGATTGAATAACTCAAGCTGTATCATCATTTTTTATCCATTGATTGAATAACTCAAGCTGTATCATCATTTTTTATCCATTGATTGAATAACTCAAGCTGTATCATCATTTTTTATCCATTGATTGAATAACTCAAGCTGATTATCGAATATTTTTTTTAATTACATATCGCTTGCTGAGAATTGGAGTGTACTATGTCCATAAAACTTTGTTATGAGATATGAGGGTTCAAAGTTTAAAAAATATATTTTTTTAAAAACATTTATTAAAGTTCAGTTATTAAACACAATATCAATAATATACCAACAGTATGATTATTTGGCAAAATATTATCAAATTCTGATCATTTGTCCCTTAAACAAAAAAAAAATACCAATACGAAAAATAGGATAAAAAGCAACAGACTGAATGTTTTTTTTAATGGATATAGTGCATAAAATATACATAAATTTATCTGCATTGTCAGTTTAAAAAAAGTAAAAATTGGACATAATACACTCGAATCCTCAGCAAGCGATATATGCAAACATTGGTCTTTTTTCCCTGTAGGGAGTCAAGTGATATTTTTTTTTAACTTTTTAATATCTCAATAAAGACGAAGTTGTAATATTATAGAAGAACCAGGAACTCGTGGCACCTACAGGGCTTACTACCTGTCATTGGCTGGTACTTTCATTGTTTACAAATAAACCAATTTCTCAATAGATGGCAAAAAAGTTTCTTCGTTACTTCATAGATGGCAATAGTAAGAATGTCTTATTTTCATGTGATTAGTTATTCATTATTCAAATATATAGAACTTTCAAAATTTGCATTGATATGGGAACTTAGAAGGCATAATTGGTGAACATTGCGCAAGCGCATAAAGTGATCAAGTAAACCAGCCGATGACAGGTCGTAAGCCCTGTAGGTGCCTTGAGTTCCCAGTTCTTCTATAATATCCCAACTTCGTCTCTATCGAGATATTAAAAAGTTTGTCAAAAAAAAAACATACTGACTACTTTGTAAATCGAATATATTTTTTAATTGCATATACTCAAACATTGGATTTTTTCCCTGTCGGGAGTCAAATGATATTTTTATTGAAATCTTATGCCCTCAAACTTCACAATTTTGAAGTTTTTTTAACTATACTATTACTGATACTTTTGTTGAAACAACTCAGCCATAGTCTTCTTAGTATTATTCCCCCTCTCTATTCTTCTAAACCTTGGATCAAATGTTTACATGTGTAGATTCTCACTGCAAGTGTTGTTCAACATTCTGATGATATTCACTGAAGACTGAGACCAGTGAATTGGAGTCCCATTAGCGATAGTAAATACATAGAATATTACTATGTATTTACTCGTTCCAACTATTTGATTTTTTTTGTTTTGTGCTGTAATTGACCTGTTGTATCTGGATCCATATTGATTATTGTAGAAAAATCATTTCAGGGTGGACTACAACACAAACCTGTGGAAGGAACTAACGAGATTACTGAAACTGCCGGTGGACCATTACAAAGATATCCTGACAGTGATAAAGCTGACACAATATGGACCACTTCTCAAATATCTGGATTACGCTGGACGTAAATCAATGGCTGTATATCTGCTCTCTAGTGTGCTGGACAACGTAACGCTTATAACAACGCAAGAACAGGTGGTTTATTATTGAAATATTTTTTTTATCAATTGAATTGATTGATATCAAGGATTTCTCGCAGACAAATGGATAGTTGTGAATAATTATTATAGAATCAAATTGATTGACATAATTCTAATATTTCAAGCAAGTTAGATTTTTTAACAACAATTTATTTTTAAAGTAAAATTCTGTGTTCAAATCAATTCTAAAACAACTGTCATCTATCAGATAAACCTGAAGATTCCTAAGATAACTACTGTCATGTATAGACTAAATCTAATTGATTCCTAAGATACTGTTATCTATTGACTGAACCTAATTGATACTTAAGATAACTGTACTGTCATCTATTGACTGTACATAATTGATACTTTAGATAACTGTACTGTCATTTATCGACTAAATCTAATTGATTCCAAAGATAACTATACTGTCATCTATTGACTAAACCTAATTGATTCCTAAGATAACTGTACTGTCATCTATTGACTAAACATAATTGATTTGTAAGATAACTGTACTATCGTTTATCAACTAAACCTAATTGATTCCTAAGATAACTGTACTGTCATCTATTGACTAAACATAATTGATTCGTAAGATAACTGAACTGTCATTTATCAACTAAACCTAATTGATTCCTAAGATAAATATTATGGACATTTATTGACTAAAAATAATCAATTCATAAGGTAACTATACTTCATCTATTGACTAAACCTAATTGATTCCTAAGATAACTGTACTGTCATCTATTAGATAACATTCTGACTTTGCCACTCCATTGTGTGACGGAGAAAATCGTCCTGTCGGTTGCTCCTATCATGTCATCCATGCAACAACACTCGTCTAATTCTGGGCACGACAACAGATGATTATCATCCTGCACTGCCCCACAATCACAGTTGATATTGTCCTCCACTGAGATATCCCCATCTATGTAGGTTGCTTTTAATCGATTCCTAAGATATGTAACTTAACTGTAATCTATCAGTTAACTGTTATAACTGTTCTGTTGTCTGTCGCCTAAACCTATTTAATATCTGACTTGTATAATCATTTCTTTGATTTCAATAATTAAATGTTGGATAATATTTATTGAACATTTCTCTTATGTTGTTTTCAGGTGAGCGCAGTTCTAGAAATGCTATCGTGTTTGGTGGCGGATCAACCAGACCAGCCCACCACACCTCAGGACGTAGAAGACTTTGTTGAGGAGCAAACTTTGTTAGCAAGGTATTTATGTTCATACAAATTAATGTAGGTAATCTTGATTATTACAACTATTATGTGCACTTGCTTCTGCCCATTATCTGAAGTTTTTTATTCGATGTAATTACATATATACATACCATCATCTTATATCCCTCACGAGGTAGGCAGAGAGAACCGAATGCCATATTTTTCTATCTTGACATGTATCCATCGTCTTATTAATATTCATGATTTGTTTCATACACGCTTGTCTATTGTTCAAGCATCTTACGTTAATCTCTTTCAGGATGTTGCTCATTTTTTATTTTGTATTGTTTCTTGGGCAACTAACAGGTACTATGTCAAATATTAATTTAACACGCACCCAATAACAAGTTGCCACATTCTGGAGACTAAGACCCGAACTATAGATTCTGGTCTTGAGAACACGTTCTCAACCAAAATGGTATTAAAGAAACAAAAGTCACTGAGCTTGATCTCAAGACCGGTCTCGAAAATTATAGAGAGTTGACATTGCTTCGAGACAGCTATCCCGCCGTCTTGAGAACGGTCTCAATGAGAGAGAAGGAGACAGCGCTTTACACGAAAAAGAGACGCATATAGACACGGACGAATTTCGCATTAATTACTATTTTGACATTTACATTGTTAGCGGTACTAAAATGGATCGAGAATCTTATTTTGATCAATCTGGGAGTAATTTACATACAATCATTCATAAACTAACTATGTGAATTAAATTTTGTAGGATTTTATAAAATTTCCGGTACATCCAGTAAATACATATCATGTTGTTATTCTATGCATGTTGTATCATATTTTGAAATGGCCGCTTTTCCTAAATTTATTGACTGTAGGTACACACATTCCAATAATATGCTATGTGACAGATAAACGAAGAAGTATTTATTTTCCTCTTCCGAATAAAATGGTTGACATTTTCAGGTATCATAATATTCTTCTTCTTGTTAGCCCATTCTCGTCCACTCCTGGACGAAGGCCTCCTCCATTTCTCTCCACTTTGCTCTGTCTTGAGCTGCCTGCATCCAGTTTATACCAGCATATCTTACAATGTCGTCTCTCCATCGCAATGGTGGCCTCCCCACGCTCCTGGTTGCTGCTCTTGGTCTCCATGTTATGACTCTTTTTGGCCATCTGTCATCTGAGCTTCTGGCCACGTGACCTGCCCACCGCCATTTTAGAGTTGCTATACGTTTGGCGACATCTATAGTTCTTGTTTGTTGCCTAATTATTTCATTCCGCACTCTATCTCTCATATATCGTTATACCCAACATGGCTCTTTCCATGGCTCATAATATTATGACGCATAAATTTCTCTACACTTTCGAAGATTACCAAGACAATGAATTGTCAAAATATCTATAAATAGCTATTCTAACTCATTGCTACCAACATAACATTCCAGAAATAATTGCCATTCACGAGAAAAAGTACTTATTTATAGAGCTGCATCCACATTTTTTTCGAGTACGCTTTCTCGAATGAGACGGCGTACGTATTTAACTTTTAATACGGATTTTCGAGCATGATCTCAAGATGGTCTTGAGATGACACATTTGGAGAACGGTCTTGAGAATTATTCTATCACAGACTCACAGATCCAGACTGAAAACATAATTAAAAACTGTGTCTGTGTTGGGGTTGTCCTTTTCTTGGACAACCCCAACCTTCATTCCTATCGGCTTTGTATATTTTGTCAGGCGTTCTTCATTTATTCTTCCTATGTGGCCAAACTATCTCAACGTGTGTAATTAATTATGATAGAGTCAAAACTACGTAAAGAGATAGTGTTTGTGTATGCTCTATTTTGTTTGCACTTTTCTTCATCTTTTGATTTATCTTTGCAGACTCATCCACCACTTCAAATCAGACGATCCAGACCAGCAGTACCTCATATTGAAAAGTGCCAAGAAGCAGCTGATGTTGGGTGGACCTAGAAGGTTACCTCATACTGTCCCGCCCATTATCTTCCAAGCTTATAGGCTGGCCTACATTTATAAGCAAATGTCCAAAGAGGTTCGCTAGTTAAATACATTTTCTACATTTATACAATACATACATACATACCATCACGCCATGTGCCTTAAGGGGTAAGCAAAGAGAACCGAGTGCCATACTCCTCTATTTTTGCACACATTCCTGGCTTCCTTTACATCCATGCATCGTCACATACAAGCTTGTCGATTGTCTTCATTAACATTCTTTTTACTTATAATATCCTTTATCTTGCATTCTTTCCTTATGTCCTCATTTTTTATTCTATCATATATAGTTTGACACGAATTCCTCTTCGTTGAGGGAATTCATTCATGCCCTTAACGTACGAACGCGCGCGAACCGACGGTTGTCGATCGATGACATGTTTTCCCGAGCCGTTTCAAGACATATCTGTACGTAACCTAAAAGGGAATAACGACATAATTCTGGAACTACAATGCATGCGAGAAATATATAATAACTCACCCCCGCAGGCTGCGACCTCTCATCTTTTCCCTTTTCTTCTTAACTCTTGGTCTGTCCCTATCGTTCGTCTTCACCTGTAAAGATTTAAATACGCGAGTATTTTACGGTAAATATTTGGCCAGATCGTCTAGTTTCGCATGGGACTCTCGTTGTGTTGCGCAATATTCCAGGTTCGCGAAACCCCGGCTTCCTAGAACAACCTACCTACCGTAATAGTTTTCTAATACCTACCCTGTCACTTAACGCGGCCCTAACCTATAACAACTTATGTACACGGATTTCACATTCCAACGATAAATCGTAAAGGAAAGATCATCCTGTGCAAAACATATTTTCAGATGAAATGAACGAGACAATGGCATAGGAAATAACATTTATATAATATATGAATTCATAATAACTTGAACATAGGTATATTAGATATAATCTTATCATGCATTCTTATGCTAAATATTGGTTTTGATAAGGAAACCGCCTTAAGGGCGGTGATACACGCTCACTTTCCTCGCCGCGTGTACCCATCCGAGACACCCAGGTCTTTCTCGGCCTGACCTCGCCCTTCCACCTCGTGGAACAAATAGCCAGGGTTTTTAGCAAAAGCCACGCTCGCAATCGTGACTATTTACCTCGCGGAGTAGTCAGCCTTTCCTGCTGTGTGACACCAAGTGTTTCACAGCGTCTAAGGCTCTTCGTTGTACAACAACGGCTTAATAATACAATACTGGTGAAATGGTTACTTCGACTACCTTGCGAAGCATGAAGCCTCCATATCACAAGTAGGACAACTACGTACTATAATCCACTATACTACAAGCTACCTATCATGCGGTTAGTGAAAGGGTGCAAATCTAATTAGGCCTCGAGCAAGTGTAATTTGTAAACAAACAGAACATTCAATTCAAATCTTTCTCTCATTCACGTTGGATTCAATGACTGAAGGTCCAAAATCTATAGATTCGTCATTTCTCCGGTTTCCTCTCCCCATTCACGAACAATCTCACTTTGGAAAAGGATTAAGTGTGGGACAGCCTACATTTAGTGTGGTGTGTAGTGTGCGTGTATTTAAGCCAGACACGGTTCGGCCTCCCTCCGTGTCTTGGCTATAACGTGCTGTATATGTGCGTGTGGAGAATCCCACAGTGTTGTGATCGTTATAGTATGAGGACATGAGAGATGACGAGGTCTGGAATAACCTTGGCGTTGGGTCGACTTTCCAAAGCTTCAGTCACCCCACACCCCGCCGCTCCCACGTGGGGATGAAGGATTGGGGTCCTTTCAGATTTCAGATCGGCCCGCGCTCCCCCGCAAGTACTGCCGGCCCCTGACCCACCGCTTTTTAACAGCCTTTATTTAAGTAGATGAGAGGTTATCGCCCAGTCTCGCTGGCTATTGGCTCGATTTCAAAATCCATCTCTCGTTAGCTACTGTCGCCTGAACAGATAGCTTTGTTGGATATGTAAAATGCTGTGTACATTCTAGAAATCGTGTATTTTCTCCCTTGCAAACAAAACATCTTACATACATTCGCGATTGTTTGAAAAGATTTGTCAATTCAAGAGTTTAATATAACGAGATAGTTGATGTTAACAATAAATTTATAATCTTGACAAATCCGTTCCATACAATCCTTACATTAAATAAACAAGTAGAAAGATCAAGTGAAATAAATAAATAAATAACTCAGCTGGATTCTCCTCGGTGAGAACCTCGCTCCGGTCACTCCAACACTTAAATATTAGCGACGGCAATCGCTCACGAATATTATGAATAAAGGATCGTAAAATAATTATATTAAACACGAAAATTAATCTGACAATCTTGCTGAGAGACGCGGCGCGCGACGCGACGTATATTCCGAGGTACGGCACCCCTGCATTTCGTCTCCTATGTATGTTGTTCGGATTTAATCGATCCATATGAATAATCAAGACCTCGGGGATAAAACGCGAATAGATCGTAACGCCGGCCCAGGGTACACTCCCGATCAATGCTTAAAATCGACCCCTATGCGACATCTCGTCTCTAGGTACCGTGAAGCCCGACCGTCTCAATCCCTCGCCTCCCGCTGACTGTCCCGATACAACTTTTTGACTCCCCTTCCAGCTCTCAGGAATGCATATAAAAACCACCCCTTACTTTACGATTAACTTACACATGTGTATCCGACAGATTTACGATTAACACATGTGTATCCGAATGACTAACAAAAAGCTTCGACCCAGTAGGTAAATACCTACCTCTAACAAACCACTCCATATATCTCGTCTACAAAATAATAATTTGTATAATAATATTATGGAGGACTCGATTCATCACAAGTTCTATTACTATATTTATTTGATTCATTTGACAATCCTGTAATAAATGGTTTCATCCCCAAGAAGAGTAATATTACATTGATTGAAATAATATTTTTTCTCTCAAAATCTTTATATTCACTCATTATATGGTAGAACGCAACACAATAAGATACTTATGAATAAATTTGGTATGGTAAAATAAAACCAAAGTTTTCAGTTCTACTAATTTATACCAAGAATTGTCTGTAGAAAAATTAAAAAAAGACAATAAGATACCTTTACTCTATAAAAAACTTTACAAAATACAATAGATAATTAAAAAAAAAAACTTTTATATATTTTAGCAAATTTATGCTTCCCAAAATTTGTTGAAAACAGAGAGAGACAACACTCCAACGTCTGTTCGTTGTCATATTTTTTAAGTTCAGCTGATACACTGTCATACCCGGCAGCTTTTCCCGCTTTCGTGTGTTTTACTGCTTCATTCACTTCTTCTTGCATTATTTTATTTATAATTTTAAATAAATATTTATATCAGTTATAAAGACGAACATTATATTGATTTTTTTGATCAGTAGGGTAGATTGGCAGTATTCCTCACAGTGTTTATTCCTTATTTATCCTAAAAAGCTAGATCATTGTTGTGATTAGTTTTATTTTTTTAATATGGGCAAACCCACCCTTAGAAGAAAAAGTGATTAGTTGATGAAACAAATTAGTATAATATATATGTGTCATAATTTTTGTTTCAGGATGACATGTGGGAGAAGAAGTGCCAACAAATATTTCAATTTTGCCATTCCACAATAACACAGTTGGTCAAAGCAGAGTATGCAGAACTTCCACTTAGGTAATGTGAATTGTATCTTTAACTTTTGTGCTGTTTTTCTTCCCCAAGACATATTGAAATAAAATTTCTCAATAATTTTAGGTGTTAGGCTGTGTTCACATACAACACTCGACGTACCTGAATGTACGTCGGATGTACCTGAAGTTGTAGGTTATGGAGTTTTTCACACCAATCTCACTGAATGCTTTCGAGCGACGTTTCAATCTGAACGCATCATCGGACGTTTTAAATGTCAAATGTCATTTATCATACATGTCTCATATTAGGTTATATTTTCATTGAAAGACAACAATTGGGCAGTGGAGTAAATGTGGTGTTTCATTCCAAAACTGACTATTTCCAAATTAATGAAAATTGAGTTATATATGTAGACTTATAAAATTGAACCTCAGGAGTATGGTGGTGAAATCATTATCTCAAAATCGCACCATTTTGTATGAGATATAGCCAATTGAATATCACGATTTTTTGCAAAGGGCACTATTTCCAGTATGGACTAAATAAACATTCTTCACAAAAATGACTAATTCCATTTCGCGTCAAAAGTGACTATTTCCTTTAAAATAACTATCTTAACAATAAACCATTTTTTCCATAGTGTACTAATTCCATAAAAATTATTGGGTGATTTCTCATCTGTCAAAATTTGCCGCCGTGTTGTGTTTATTTCGTTTGATTTACTTTTTATTGGTGTCATTTAAAAACTATTATAAAATGGATGATAGTGATTATAATGATAATAATATTACTTATTATTACAAACGAGTTGTACAGTTGCAGATCGCATATTTGGGAGGATTGAACAAATTATACGAAAAAAAAAATATTTATATACTGTCAGAGTACATTCATATTTTTACAAAGTATTGCACAGTAAAAGTCTATGGGGTTGACTTTGATTTTTACATTTTTAAAACTGCTGTCAAACCATTACTAAAGGTTTTTCCATTTAAAATTACACAGCAAAAAAATATCGAATATGTCAAAGGGAAAATTAACAGTGTTGGGGTTTCTTCCACCTACAATGTTTTTTTTTAATGCGGGCATTCTAAAAAAAAACAAATAAAATATCTCAAATGGATAGTGTCCTTCAGGTTTTACCAAAAACAAACCATGTAAAAAAGAGAAGATGTGGCGAGACTAATGAAGTATTTCACTGTCCCTCCGGATGCTCAGCAGTTTTATAATGAGATCTTGGGCTTTAACATTTTCACTGAAGATCCTGAGTCAGACCAAGATTAATATTTGATGAAGATGATGATTATATAAATTTATCATATTTCATACGTAATGTGTCTTTTTATGTTCCTATATTTTCATCAATAGACACAAAATAATCCAAAAGTGACTATTTCCTGGAATTTTACATTTTCGTAAATAACTTTCGGTATATTGCATGGATGATGATCTTTTTTTCAGAAATGATGAGCATTTGTACTACCATAAAGAATATATAAATATTTTATGACTGGTATGCTTATAGTTAAAGATATGAAAAAATCTCCACTACTGAAAAATAGCAAATTTGAAAATAGTCAGTTTTGGAATATAACCGCTCAAATAATGATCTCTGACCTTTTATTGGAAATTTATGAATGATATTTTTATAAATTAACTGACATAATAGATACCACAGAAACAAATAGAAGTCGTCTTACCATAGATAAAATAGAAGTCAACAGATACTATAACTGTCAGAGCTTTTTTTACCCGACAATTTTACCGAGCGTTTGGTGCGTACACTCGACGTTCAATCTGAATGCCACAGAGTGTCTTTCGAGCGTCTGTTTCCGGTCATTATGAACGGCTTAGAGCGTTACTAAGTGCACTCGGCGTTCATTGTGAACGCAGCCTTATACTTGATAGATACCTTTTCAAAATCTCAGTTGTTTTTTGATAGTAAATTTACAGTGCCCTATTTGTACTATATCTGATGTGAATGTGAAAATGGCCTTTCAAAAGATTTCATGCCTTACTCGATCTAGCAGTTGAGGCCTTAAATGTTTTAGGGTCAAATGAGGCAAATTCTATAAGTATTATTATTAATTTTATTTTATGACTATAATATTTTCAGATTGTTCCTGCAGGGGGCGCTAGCAATAGGTCTAATACAGTTTGAAAAGTACGAAGCCATAGCGTATGAGTTCCTCTCCCAAGCCTTCACCCTCTATGAGGATGAGATATCAGACTCCAAGGCTCAGCTGGCTGCCATCACACTCATTGTATCCACCTTCCAGCAAATGAGCTGCTTTGGTAGGTATTTATATTTACACTACTTTTAGTCTTACCAAATTAGAGCTTGGGAAAGTACCAAGCTATAAAGGAATTAATAAATATAGAGACATAAATGCTATCTTATAACAAAACTGCAGACTGTAACTGCCAATACACCGGTTCTTTAATGTAAAAATCTAATTTTCGATGCTCTCAGTGCTAACAATCTTACCTCTTCTAAAAAAGGAAAACTTAATTTTAGCCATTTCATTCGCACGCTTTCTAATAAACCAGACAATAGAATAAAAGAAAAGATTACTGAAAATTCTTTACTCGCTGCGGAGTATTTGATAAATTTAATTGGCAAAAGAAACCAAATAAATATGAATTTTTCTCGCTGCGCGAATTTTCTTTTATTTAATTCATTAAAGAAAAAACAAAATAAAAATGAAATTCTCTCTCAGTGCAGATTTTTTTTATTAAGTTTACAGAAAAAAAACTATGCATTTTTAAATAAATATAATTTTTAGTTTTAATTTAATATACTATGTATTTTGTTAACAGGGGAAGAGAATGCAGAGCCAATAAGAACTCAGTGTGCCCTTGCCGCTAGTAAACTGTTGAAGAAACCAGATCAATGTCGAGGTGTTACAGCCTGCTCACATCTATTCTGGAGTGGTAAAGGACTCAACAAAGAAGAGGTAACATAATTATACCTCAAGTTATTATCACAAAGCGCATGAATTCATTTTTATTATCAAAGTGTTCTATAGGTAGTCTGAAAAAATATTTAAACTTTTTATTTAGTCTAAAATCTTCTTCATAGAATCTTTCAAATTAATGTTTCAATTATTGGGTGTTATTCTGAAATTTCTATGATTGTATTGTAATGAATCCAATTACAATAGTTGTAATTGTTTGCCAAATCAATTGTCTTCCAATATCACACACTTTGTTCATTCTGAACATGCTATTGTATTGTATATGGTCAAAAGCATTTGTAACTATTTTCAGAATATTCTGTTATAACTCGACACCTGTTGATATTCACTAAAACTGATTATATTTTGCTTTAAACATCACTTCTAAAATCATAAAAATCAATAAAAACATTACCTATATTTGGAAATGGCAATGTTTTTTGAACAACATAAGTATGAATATTTAAAAGGAAAAAATGCCTACATAAATCTTCTCTTGTAATAGTAAATATATTTTATTTAGAATCTTTTTTGTATTTCAACATCAAATATGAACTTAGTATGAATATTCGATACCAATATGTATAAAAAAAATCCAAAATCTCGGCGACATAAAATGTGATGATGCATCCCAACAGCGAAATTAAAATTTGGGTAATTTATCCTTAAATCATCAGTTTCCTCTAAATATTCAAACAAAGCCAAATCTGTATATTCTTGTGCCATTTTAATTGAAAATCTAAATATTTAATCAAAGAAAACTGTAATTTAAAACAACACGCTTTGACCGCTTGTTATTATTTCAATACATACTAGATAGACAGTTAACACGACAGTTAACATGACAGTTAGTTTCAATAGACAGGTTAGCATACTAGACAAGGGGGATAGATGCATCACAGTCTACCTTGACCTTGCCAAAGCTTTCGATACGGTCTCACACGGGTTACTGCTGTCAAAGCTAGCTGAAATGGGAATTTGTGGAGCAGTATATCGTTGGTTTACTGATTATCTTTTTGGCCGCGTACAAAAGACTAAAATAGGGGACTACTCTAGCGATAAGTCTGAAATCCAGTTTGGGGTGCCTCAGGGAAGTGTTTTAGGGCCAGTTCTGTTCCTGATCTATATAAATGGCCTGATGAAGCTCAATATGATGGATGGAGACATTGTATCATTTGCAGATGACACAGCAGTTATTTTTAGTGATAATACATGGGACGGCGTACATAAAAAAACTGAGCAAGGCCTTAAATTGATTAAAACTTGGTTGGACAATAATCTACTTACACTAAATACAGACAAAACTGTTTACATGACCATGAGTATAACGAACAGAGACGATGACTATCTAAAGACCAAAAACATGAAAATACATTCCTGTTTACAGAATCCCTCAGACGATGGTGCACCTTATTTATGTGAATGCCCGAGCATTAAAAAAGTCAAAGACACTAAATACCTTGGAATAATTATAGATGAAAGACTTGACTGGAAACAACACATACAAAACACATCTGATAAAATAAGGAAAACTGTATTTATATTCAAGGAAATAAGAAACATGCTATCTCTAAAAACATTAAAATCTATTTATTTCGCTCTTGTACAAAGTATACTAACATATGGAATATTGGGTTGGGGGGGAGCCACCTTAGCTGCCCTAGATCCGCTTATTAAAAGCCAAAAAGCCGTTGTAAGGGTCATAAATAAAAAACCATATAGACATCCATCCGACCAACTGTTTCGCGAATTTGGTGTACTTGACGTTAGACAAATATACACAAAAACAATTGTACTACATTACAACAAGCATCAACATCTGCTGATACCATTGTCTCATCAACTTTCAACGAGATGTCGCAACGAAAAGCATTATAAGGTGCCCAGGACCAGAACAGAGTTTGCACATAGGCACTTCTCGTTTTTGGCACCCAGGCTGTTTAACTCGGTTCATGATAAAAACTTTAACCTGAAGAAGTTTATTGGTAATCCTGCACTTAAAGGATTGTTGACGGATTGGCTATTAAAAATGGGAAGAAAAGATACTGAAAAGGTACTTACCTATGTCCCTGCCTAGTGCACAGATGAACAGGGTATGTACGTATGTGGGTGAGCGCGTGTGTATATGTGTGTGTGTGGTGTGTGTGTGTGTGCGTGCGTGTGTGAGTGTGTGTGTGTGTGTGTGTGTGTGTGTGTGTGTGTGTGTGTGTGTGTGTGTGTGTGTGTGTGTGTGTGTGTGTGTGTGTGTGTGTGTGTGTGTGTGTGTGTGTGTGTGTGTGTGTGTGTGTGTGTGTGTGTGTGTGTGTGTGTGTGTGTGTGTGTGTGTGAGGGTGTGTGCGTGTGGGTGTTTGGGTGTTGGTGTGTGGGTGCAAAACAGACCACACTATATCTGATATTTTTGTTTTGTTTTGTTTATATATATATTATTTTATTTTTTTTTTTTTTTTTCTCTCGCCTTATTGATTGATATATTTTTGTTTACTTAGGTATATATAAACCATTGTTTTGTTTTATTTTCTGCTTTATTGCTTGATGTACTATTCTTGATTACCTATAGTTATATAAATCATGTTATATAGAATGCATACTGTCACAAAACTGAATGAAATACGAAAATATTGTATAAATATGTATATTAATGTGATTGTGAAATATTCCACCTCGGTACAGGCTAAGCCTAGTGAGGTGGATATATATATATATATAATATGTAAAAAAGATTTTGTAAATTATAATAAATAAATAAATAAATAAATAAATAGCTTGTTTTTCCAATGATGTGCATTCAGAATAACCAACATTTTAAAATGATGATCATTGACATTTTTAATAGTGATAATGTCAAATGTCAATCGGTATTTATTGTTTCAGAATTACCACCATTGTAAATCTTATGCCTTAAATTTTCGATCATTAAATTTATTTTCCTACAATTCATGCTGAAAAATTCAGCCTCAAATCATCTTAATTTTAAATTATGTAGGACGTATAATAAGATGGCTTTTATTTCCTCAAACTACATTTTATCTTTTGAATTAAAAAAATTGAATCAAAGTTATTCCATACATTATTTTTAAATTTTTTCAGTAAACTCTAAAAACAGTTATGCCCGATTTCCCCAAGGCTCCTTAACTTAAAAAATCACATTTATGAACCACTTAGCGCAAAATTGCATTTCACCAAACAATCTTAGCCTCGCTTAGCGACGCCGGCGCATAAAATTTTAAGTGGCGGTCTCTGGTGGATTAACCGTCATAAGCGTCACTTAACGCGTTTGAAAGATAGATATTTGGGTTACGATTTCGTCGCAGAGTTGTTTTATTATTGAATTTATCTTTTTTTTTTTAAAATTTAAGTTATATTTTGTTTATTATCATCTTGGAAGATGGCTAGATTCGTGAAATCGTTGAATAGACATGCTCCATCCGTTTGTTTTGAAGTAATTGCCGTGTTTTTTGAAACCAATTCAATTAATTTAGTTTTTTCACTGGGGGTAAAATTTGTAGAACGTTTCCTTGGTTTATCCATAATTACACTCTGCTAAATATTATACTCTGATAAATATGCGCGTCTCGTGTCGAACAATCTCAACAATCAACAAGTGCGAAGCGAATAAACAGCCATGACAGCGAGTATATCCTAGGATGTACACCGATTTTTTAAACCAAACCTACAAAAGTTTGGTAAAAATAGATTGGTTAGGTTTGTCTGTAGTTATAATTGCGGCTGGCATGAGCCTGTTGCATTTTATATTAAAAAAAGTAACAAATATTAAAATAAAATAACTAAATTGGTGTGAATACTAAATAAACTGTCTGTACATGATGTGTCAAAAACAAAAACTGTTGTACAAACAAGGCTACCCTGACAGCGAGCGCCACTAGCGCCATCTGTTGGCGCCAGCGGCAATTACCTGTACTCATGAGATCAAAATAGTACTTTTTTATAATTAATTTATATATAGAGTAAAAATCGTGAAATTCACACGTTAGAATATTTTAATGATATTTTTATAGTTTATTATGTATTTCTTATTTGCATATTTTTTAAAGTAACGTTATCTTGAGTCCATATTCATGTTCACCGGAAACATAACAAAAACTAATCCTGACCTTAGCTTAGTGTGGCTGTTATTTGTTGGTGAAATGCAAATTTATTAAGTAAGCCACTTAAGGATTTAAGTTTCGAATGGGTACTTAGCTGATGTTCGATTTTGAGGGACCTTGGAGAAAGCGGCCGTTAGTGTTTGAAAAAATAATTGTTTTGTTTTTCATCAGTTTTCAGATCTTATTCAAAATGTGTCCTCCAAATGTCGATTTTCTTCCTTTGATTTGTGCCATTTATATTGAATTGATTACAGATGCGAGACGGTAAACGAGTGTTGGAGTGTTTGAACAAGGGTGCCAGGATAGCATCGCAGTGTATGGACCCCAGTGTCCAGGTACAACTCCTAGTGGAACTCCTCAATCATTATATTTATTTCCTGGAGAAGTCAAATACCCACATCACTACAGCGGTGCTTAATAAGGTGAGACACCCTTCTTGAATCATCTAATATTAATTCTACATCCATATAACATTATCACAATTTGTTTTAATTGAAATGATACAAGATCTACAAAATGCTGTTTTTTTCATGAAGTTTTTTTTATGAAAAAGACCAAAGGTAATGCCTATTTTTATTGAATAGCTGACCAAAAATCATCCATTACACATTGATTTTTCCTCCTCACTACCCCGAGGGTATACATTATGAATTCGCAATTTTCAAGGTTATTTTTTTTTTATTGCATGCTGAGGTTGTATTCTGAAAGTTTCATCACAATTTATCTGTGTGTGTGCGTGCTGTGTACTATGTACGGCGTGTTTATTCTACCTTATTGATTATAGACTAAAGTACTCATTTAATTACTGCTAGCCCTAGAACAGGGTTACCTAGTTGGGCAGCAGTAATCTTCATAATAGTCTTTGTGATAAAGATGTGAAAAAATAAAAATAAATAAATAAAATAAAATTCTTCACACTCGCACTCGCTTGCTTAGACCCCCATTAGATTTTGAAGAATAAATATTTCAAAGTGACTCCAAGCTCAGAAAACTTAAAATTTGATACTTTTATTTTCTAATTGCCACTTTCATAAAATGGCATTGAAGAATTATCATGTTTTCATAATAAAATATGTAAATCAAAAATAATTTAACAAATTTAACTAAGTTTCATTGTACGTAGATATCTCTACATGACATGGATTTAACTAAGTTTAATTTGTCGATCGACAATTCTTCATAGAACTTCATTGTATGTAGATATCTCTACATGACATGGATTTAACTAAGTTTAGTTTGTCGATCGACAATTCTTCATAGAACTTCATTGTATGTAGATATCTCTACATGAAATGGATTTAACTAAGTTTAGTTTGTCGATCGACAATTCTTGATAGAACTTCATTGTATGTAGATATCTCTACATGACATGGATTTAACTAAGTTTAGTTTGTCGATCGACAATTCTTGATAGAACTTCATTGTATGTAGATATCTCTACATGACATGCATTCAACTAAGTTTAGTTTGTCGATCGACAATTCTTGATAGAACTTCATTGTATGTAGATATCTCTACATGACATGCATTCAACTAAGTTTAGTTTGTCGATCGACAATTCTTGATAGAACTTCATTGTATGTAGATATCTCTACATGACATGGATTTAACTAAGTTTAGTTTGTCGATCGACAATTCTTGACAGAACTCCATTGTATGTTGATATGTTATAAAAACGTAAAAATACTTCTATTGTATTTATTAGATTATATATATAATTTTATAATACAAATCAAGATATAAATTCACTAGTAAAAACATTTTTACATATTTTTTTATTCTGACGATGTGCCTTGCACGAAACGCGTCGATAATCTAATAAATACAATAGAACTATTACCAAGTATTTTTATAACATATCAATTTACAAATTTATTTCACGAAACTGTTTAAAATTTTCCTTCAAAATTTTATTACTTTGTGGAGTGACTTGGTAGTGAGGAGTATATCGTTGGCTTTATATTCAGTAAATATTTTTATATGATTATCATAAATAAACTTACATATTTATACCAAAAATAAAATAGCTTGATTGAAAGGATATTTTGTGACTACACATTTTTCTGATAGATCTCAGCCAAATAATCGCCAACCACATGATACTTTTTTTTTATGGTTATGAAAAAAAAATGGTTCACTTTAAATAATGACAACACATGTGTACATTTAGAAAATCTATGATCGATGGCTTTCTAATTTATTCTTGATGTAATGTATTTGAATTGTACACCAGTTTTTGCGGTTAATGGGTTTTGTATCGTGACGGTGGACGGTGAACAATGAATACTAGTGGGGCTCTGCGAACGGCAGCCGTAGTTCGGTGTTCTCAGTATGCGCTTGCGTGTACTAGAGTATGCTCCATTGGTGAGAATTGGATTCATCCGTAAACTGTTCACCAGTTCACATAATATTAATTGTAACTCTATAAGTGTTATTGTTAATAATATTATGTTATTGAAATAAATGAACCGCACAAATGACTGTGCTCCTCCCTCGAACACGAGATTTAATCTCAACTGAGGGACGAATAGATCTTACATAATTTAACTTTAAGATACTCCTGTTTGTAATTCTTATTATTATGAATGTATTAAATTGTTATTTTATTAAATAAAAAAAATAAAAAATTATAGACATTTCCATTGAGAAGTTAGTTCCTCAAATTATCACAAAATTATTGTTTAATTTCCAGGTGATAGCGAAGATCCGCGACGAACTACCAAACTTGGAGCAATCCGAAGAAACGGAACAGATCAACGTCCACTTCAACAATACAGTGGAGCACCTGAGAAACGGTTTGGAGTGTACCGAGTCTGACACCGTTTCTTACGCTGGTCTGGTGCTTTGAAAATGTCTCCACAATCTACGTTACGTATTAACCTAACGACAGAAACAAACATTCACCCTCGAGTATTAATGGCCCGGCTAAAGAATCGAGAATTGTTCAATTTTAGTTTTTGTATATTATGAATTAATTAGGTCAGTTTAATCTGAATGTTATTAATATTTAATTTTTATCAGATTTTATTTTTCAAGAATGAACTCGTCCCTGAATTAAATCATTCCAGTGTTGCAAGATAAAAAATATATGACCGATTTCGTTCACCTATAGCACAAGCATTTATGCTTAATTTAGGGAATATATGAGGACATATATCTACTTATTACAAGGACATATTCATTCTTATTAAAAAAAATCTTTTAATAAATGCTTCAGTACGCAAATAATTCAAGGACGATCATTCGAATTTGTATTAATTTCATTGATTTAAAATACGCATTATTATTTCTTGTTGAAATTACTAAATATTACCATTCATATTGTTTTGTGTGAAGTTTATTTGTAAAATTTCTACATATCTTTATTCCAATCGTGATGTGATGTACGTTTGAAAGGATAGGAATGTGTGATCGCATGTAGGAACACGGTATGATGTGTATTGATAATTATATCGAAAAATTGAATGTTGGCAAATAATATTTTGTTTGTATAAAATGAAAAAAAAAATCTGAATATTTTTAATTGTTCATCAATATAAAAACAATATTTTAGTTAGTATATGTAATGAAAACAATTTTAAAATATACATGTGTGATATACTCGTACTATGCAATTACATTTACTGCACAATATATTTGATTTATCCGTGGTTGAAATTTTTTTACTCTATGGTGATTATTCAAATAAAGAATTTCAGTTTGAATTTTAAAAATAATTCTTCATACGTCATTTTGTACAAAATTAGTTAACTTTTTCACAGTGAAAATAAAAAAAAATTTATCATTCTTAGGAATGCTTTTTGAAAATAAACGTTATTTAATTAACAAACAGACGCCATTTTGTATGTATATATTTTGATTGATAACATCGTTTTTTTTTTGCACTGTTGAAGTTAACCTAAATTTTATATAAATATTCAAATGTAATTGATTCAATAATATATTGCATATTACTAAATATGCTACGCAAATTTCTTTTATACATTTAAATATATCTTAGAGCGTCATTAGGATGATTTTGTGTCATCCAATGGCGGCATACAAATCATTATTTTATTATTTTGTATGAAATGAATTAATATATTTTTAATTTTAATAGCTTTAATTTATTTATTATGCGATCAAAAGAAATTATTGTTGAATTTAAACCCGATTCCAATTTCAAATTTTTTGCTAAGAACCCATAGATTTTCATATAATACACTAGATGAAGTACTCTGTGCAATGAGTGAGTCATGGTATATCGCGTGTTTGACATCTTGGTTGGCAACATATTGTAGTTTTCCATACATTTCAACACTACAACAAATAAATCCGAAAATAATTCACATTATTCGTTATTCTCTTTAGAAAAAACTATGTGGTCTGCCCACCTTGTTATCAAAAGTTCCGCGGAAAAAATCCTCACTGCGACATCTAGTATATTATATGAAAATCTATGTAATAACCTACATTTGTAATTTATAATTAGGCAGTTGGCACGTATGTTTTAATCATAGATTTTCATATAAAATACTAGATATAGTACTCCGTACAAAAAGTGAGTCATGTAATATCGCACATTTTGGTTGGCAACATATTGCAGTTTTCCTTACATTTCAACACATCCTAGATAATTATTTTCTAAATCTTTTTTAATCAAAGTCTTTTTTTTTTGACAAATAAATCCGAAAATGATTCACATTAGTCGTTTCTATAGAAAAACGATGTGGTCTGCCCATCAAAACGTCAAAAATCTCCTGAAAAAATGCCTCACTTCGATTTGTACAAAATTTGCTAACTACGACATCTAGTATATTATAATAAAAATTATATGGTATTCATATATAATTTGAATGTACGTAGGTGACACGTAGCTAAGTTCTAATTGAAAATTTGAAATTGTGATCGGATTTGAAAGTCAAGAGTAAGCCAGCTGGTCTTTAAGGAAAATGGATTCTCGATTATCTGAGTAAAGTCTTTTATTTTAATATGTAATAAATAAATAATGGTTGGTTTTCTGAGTGAAACAAATTGGTCCTTGGTCTGAGAAATCATTGACTAAATAATGTTTGGGTCAAAAAATACTTTCCTATATTTGTAAAAACTGATACATAATGTTATGATGAAATCTTTTAAATATTGTAACGATAATATAATGTTAATGAATTATAAAACAATAAATAAATATTATATAGTTTGTATAGTTATAAGTATAATTATTATTTGATTTCAGTTATATAATATATCTTTTTCTGTATATAAGTGACAGTTATTTTGTAAAGTATATAAATTAAAGAAATACAAAAATGAAATATTATAAATTCAAGTCTTCTTATTCTCATTTACCTTTTATATAATTCTTTACACATTTTTATGCTACAAGTATATAGTAGCCATTTTATTAAATCTACAAAAATTTAGTCATTAAATAAAATTGCATACCTACTGCATAAATTGATAGTCGCATTTAATGAATAGGTATACAAAATATAAATTATAGGTGGGTGGTGGCAGAGTTGTAGCGCACTGGGTTAGTAATTCAGTGGTCGCGAATCTTATATAGCACATTCATTAAAAGATGGGATATTGGAAATTATGTACATAGAACATTCATTAAAAGATGGGACATTGAAAATTATATAGCACATTCATTAAAAGATGGGATATTTGGAAATTATAATATAGCGCATTCATTGAAAGATGGGACATTGAAAATTATATAGCACATTCATTAAAAGATGGGATATTGGAAATAATGTGAACATTCATTAAAAGATGGGATATTTGGAAATTATAATATAGCGCATTCATTGAAAGATGGGACATTGAAAATTATATAGCACATTCATTAAAAGATGGGATATTGGAAATTATGTAGAACATTCATTAAAAGATTGGATATTTGGAAATTATAATATAGCGCATTCATTGAAAGATGGGACATTGAAAATTATATAGCACATTCATTAAAAGATGGAATATTGGAAATTATGTGAACATTCATTAAAAGATGGGATATTTGGAAATTATAATATAGCGCATTCATTGAAAGATGGGACATTGAAAATTATATAGCACATTCATTAAAAGATGGGATATTGGAAATTATGTAGAACATTCATTAAAAGATTGGATATTTGGAAATTATAATATAGCGCATTCATTGAAAGATGGGACATTGAAAATTATATAGCACATTCATTAAAAGATGGAATATTGGAAATTATGTGAACATTCATTAAAAGATGGGATATTTGGAAATTATAATATAGCGCATTCATTGAAAGATGGGACATTGAAAATTATATAGCACATTCATTAAAAGATGGAATATTGGAAATTATGTGAACATTTATTAAAAGATGGGGATATTTGGAAATTATAATATAGCGCATTCATTGAAAGATGGGACATTGAAAATTATATAGCACATTCATTAAAAGATGGGATATTTGGAAATTATAATATAACACATTCATTAATAGATGTGGCATTGAAAATTATATAGCACATTCATTAAAAGATGGGATATTTGGAAATTATAATAGCACATCATTAAAAGAGGGGATATTCGATAAATAAAACATTTTTTATACAATAATCTCTATATATATTTACACTATCTTAATGCCTTGTACATTCTTATTATTATTAACCGTTATTTTATCTTGTCTTTTCTTCTCTTCCTTGAACGCATTAGTGTTTGCCTTCCGTTCTATCCTCCTCTCCTCCCTGTACTGTTTGAGAAGCTTCTTCCTTTCTTTCCGTTCCTCCGGAGTCTCGTCCTTAGGCCGCAGTGACAATATGCTGAGGGTGGATATCATAGACTCACAGACCGAGGATTCATCATCTCCCTTTTCCAGCTGGGCTTGTTCCAGGTTGAGACGGGCGAGCGATTTCATGGTCACCTTTCCAGATTCCGATCCATCAATCACACCGAGTGGTATTCCCGTTTTAGCACTGATCCTTATTTTTTTGTTGCGCTGTTAAAAGGAAAATAAACAGTACATTTATATCAGTACAAAATGCTGGATGAAAAAAATGTTACTACATTGTATGTGGTACTTTTGTGGTGTGAATATACATTATCGACTTAATTTTATTTTATTTTTTATTTTAATATTTCTTCTCGGGCAACTAACAGGTACTATGTCAAATATTTATTTAGCACGCACCAAATAACAAGTTGCCACATTCTGGAGACTTACAATATTAATTGTTTCACAGATCCCGACTGAACACAATTAAAAACTGTGCCTCCTGCGGGAATCGAACCCGGGACCTTTGGATCAGCAGTCAGATACCCAACCAACTGAGCTAAAATGCTGAAAATTTTCCATACAAAATTTGAATACTTTATGGAGTGACTTGTTAGTGAGGAGTTTAACGTTGGCCACTAAAATATGAGGACATTAGGAAAGAATGTAAGATAAAAGAAATATGTCTTCGATAGAAGAAAGTGAACTCATTAAGATGGTATTTAAACTACATAGGAAGTATGAACAAAGAATGCCTGACGAATAAAATATAGAAAGCAGACAGGAGTGGAATGAGAGATCAGGACCATCTAAGAAAAGGATGGAAGGCTTAAACAAGGAAGATAAACAAGAGAACCTTTGATACAGAATAATATTAAAATGTGAAATATACCTTTGGTTCTTCGATTAGTTTTGGATGATTGTACAGATTAGAATAAGTGGAGATGATTGATTCACAATCCCATTTTGGCTTTTCCGGTTCCTTCCCACCGAATAGAGCATCATCGTCTATGTTCTCGTCTTCATTTTCTTCTGAGATTCCTCGCAGTCGTACTATTCTAAAAAGCAAATAAATCATGTTTGTTAGTAAAAGAAACTTTTTATTTTTACAGTCAATTCACTAGTAATATCTGACTGCTGATCCAAAGGTCCTGGGTTCGATACCCGGTGGAGACACAGTTTTTTAAAGTGTTTTCAGTCTGGATCTGTGAGATGATTAATATCGTAAGTCTCCAGAATTCGGCAACTTGTTATTGGGTGCGTGAAAAATGAATATTTGACATAGCACCTGTTAGTTGCCCAATAAGCAATATTAAATAAACTAGTATCATTCTACAAAGAGCATGTAACAAACACTGTTTGAATTTCTACTGTGGTTTGTATTAATAATAATTAACAATAGTCAAAATATGCTAGTATTTTTTTCAATTCCTTTGATATACATTATGTACAGTACTGGTACTAGTACTGTTCCTTGAGGCACTCCAGAATACAGATACAAAAGATTTGATTTTCTGTATACCTAATCAGAATTATTATTTTATGGAATATTGATAACTAAATTAAATACAATATAAAAATGAACAATGTATAAACACATAGCATTGGTTTAAATATTTTTTACTTCATTTCATAGTTTCTTCACTTCATTGTATCCATAAAAACATTCAGTCACAGTCTGTCGGTACATGCAGTACAAAATTGGATAGTTTAAAATTATGTGTGATAAAAAAATGTCACCTTTTGACATCTTTGTCTTCGTCCAACTTGTAGAGCCTCCTTTGATCTTCAAACTGTTGAACACACTTGAGAAGTGTATCTGGCGTAGCGGTTATGTGACCTTCAATCTCATCACAATCCAATGGGCCTATCTCTGTGTCATCATACTCGGCAAACATCTAAATTTATTTTTGGATCATTACAAAATTGAAATGGAAATGAATCAAACACTTAACACTATGTCTCAGCTATAATGAATGTTTGATGCATTTCTTAGTTTTCTGCATCAAAATAAAATTTGAACTAAAAATGTCTTTGATCATTGATAAATAAGAAAAGCACTGTCAAACACATTTTGTAAGAAAATTAGTTTAATTCAGACACATAATTAATTGTGTAGGATTCAAAGAAAATATGGATGTGATGTGCGGACCATAATAAATTACTTTAAGATAACCAAAATCAATTTACTTTTTCAAATCTGTCGTCCAGCAAGCTCAATCCCTGGTTTCTTCGTATAACACTGGATGACATGGAATATTGAGAAAAGCGAGATTTGGCATCGTCATCCATGTTTCCTCTACCTCCAAATCCCCTCAGTCTCTCCATGTTGTCTTCTTCGTCGTCCGTTGGACACTCTTCGCTTTCTGGATATTGATCGTCTGAGGCGTAGCCCTCTTTCGAGTCCATAGAACCGCTCTCCTCTTCATCTTCATTGTCTGTATATTCGGCTTCATCTTCCCCACCTACATTTAAAAAAAGCAATCAGATATTTATCATGTTTCAAAGGAATGAGCGGAATGGCTTGATAAGGACATTCTTACTATTATTAGGAGTGTTCTTATGTACAACGACCCTTAGGATATTTTGCGCTCCCCCCTACTTGCTTACCAGGTTTCCTTTTACAGTATCCCTTGAATCTTAGCTCTCTTAGGAAGTTTAGGACCCGCAGGGGATTTAATGTCCATTTGGGGCTTGCCCAAGGTCCTCATTCTTACTTGTGTCACAGCATCACACTGCACGAGGTGCAGGTGTGGCGTTTCCGTCCTCTCCCTAATGAATCTGCATATGCTGTCTTCTTCTAGTTGATAAGGACATTGAAAGAGTTATGGCAGGAAACAGAAAGGAGGAAAACAGAATTGGAACATATCAACGGAAGCTAAAGCTGTCATTCAAAATGCAATCATAGTGCCAACTGACATATTATGCAAGTAAAACCTGAACATGGCAAAAGTCGCACGAAAGCAGAATAAATGCAGTTGAAATGAGATTGCTAAGAAGAATTTGTATTACAGTGGAGTCAGAAAAAAGGGCACAAGGAAAGAATGTAAGATGAAGAAAGATGTAATTAATTGAATGAAAGCACATTGAGATGGTTTGTCCACTTGGGAAGAATGAATGGAGAACGCCTGACGAGGAAAATATACAAAGCTAACAGGAATGGAATAAGAGGTTGGGGGAGCCCAAGAAAAAGATGACACGACCATGTGAACGATATTCTAAAAGACAGAAATGATAGAAGCCTGAACGAAAGACGAACATGCATGAGAAGAAGCATAAATGATTAGCATACGATAAATGTGTGTCAAGATAGATAAATGTGGCGTTCTGTCTTGTTTGCCTACCCCGTGAGGTTTAAACATGTGTAATGGAGATTGGTGGTGGCAGAGCGCTTAGCGCGCTGGGCTAGCAACCCAGAGGTCGCGAGTTCGAATCCTGCCACGACCGATTTCCATTCACCTATAGTACAAGCATTTATGCTTAGTTTAGGGAATGTATAAGGATGTATATGTACTTGTTATACAAGGACATAATTCATTCTTTTTATAAAAAATAAAAAAAAATAAAAAATTCATTTTTGTGCTACCTTAAAACAACAATGGGTTATTACAATAATATATTTTTTTATGAATAACTGTTATTTGTATTTTAACAAATAATATGTACCTTCCACCATTGCCAGTTGCATAAAATTATCTTCTAGTTGGTTATCTGGATTATCATAATCAAAGTCTTCATCCATTGCGGCAACTACATCAGGGTCCAAATCCAAACGAAGACCTATAAAATCAAACGTATGTTTAAAATAACTTTAAACGTAGATTTGTATAGATTCATTTGCATTATATAACTTCTTTTCTACCGTTCAAAAACCAACATTTTTATACACCTGTCATGTAAATTTTGTATATAACCACTAGTCTCAGTCTCGTAGAGCATTATTCTGACGATGTGCTTTGCACGAAACGTGTCAATAATCCAATAAATACAATAGAACTATAACCAAGTATTTTTATAACATATCAACGTCAAAAACAATCTGAGTTGAATATGATAGAATGATCAAGTCCTCTATAATTATTTAAAAAAAAATACTTTTTTAGCGATTTGTGTAACAGATTTATCAGAAATAACTTTTGCAAACATTAAAGAAGAAAGAATAAAAATCCTAATTTTTCCGAAAATCCCATTTTTGAAGTATAAAAACACCAAATGCAATCATGCCAACTTAACATATAAATGTAAAAATGTTTAGAGGTTGATGGCAGAGCGGTTAGCGCGCTGGATTAGTAATCCAGTGGTTGCGAGTTCGAATCCTGCCACGACCAATTTCTTTCACCTATAACACAAGCATATGCTTAATGTATGAGGATGGATATGTACTTGAACAAAGAACATATACATTTTTATAATTTTCATCATTGTCATTGGTGCTACAGCCCTGTGTGGGCCCTAGCCTCAACTTAAGATCCAGAATCCTTCTCCAGCTGTCCCTGTCCTCCACCGCTCGCCTCCAGTTTGCAATTCTGATTGCCCTTATTTCGTTTTCTGCATAATTTTAATTTTACATAATAATTAAATTTTTTTAAATTTCATACAACACATAGGTGGTTGAATCATCACTACAATTCAGTGAGTCCTCCAAATTAATTATGACTGTCCTTTGAATTCCCTGGAAAGACGAATCATGATATTTCTAAGGATGGAAGTTGTGTATAATGGATTCACCTGATTGAGGTGCAGCTTTATTGAGAAGACCAATATCTTCTTCAACTTCGGATGCAAAAACAGAGCTAGGCAGGTTAATACGAACATTTTTCTGTTTGGTAGATTTCTCCTTTCGTGTTGGTGCGGGTTTGGACGGATCCTAGAAAACAAAAACTTTGTAACTAACCATAAGTAACTAAGTAACTAACCATACATATATTACTTTGTATTCAATTATGTATTTATCAAATAAATAAATTAAATGCATTCATTCATCATAGATAATAATTTGTATGTAATTAATTTAAAAAATCTTGTTTTATCTTAAAATATAATATTTTTAGCGATTTGTTTTATTTTGAACCAATGTATTACTATAGAAAACTTGCAAATTTCTATCAAATATGATTATTATATTATATCATGGGCAGGCAATCGTCAGACCGTTGGACAAAGTACAACTCCTACTCTAGGCAACTAGAAACTACTGAAATACGTATGCTATGATGGGCAGCTTGAGTGTCCTTATGGGAAAAATAAAGTAGTTCACACATTTATAATAAAAAAATAATAAATAAAAAACTATGAACTTTGCAACTATTTTGTGAATTTTAAGTGCTGTCTTTTAAAAATATTTATAAAAAAAAAGTGCAATTTCAAATACATACAGACATCGGAAAGTCGCACCATGCCTTTGTACGTGTGGCGAGTGCTAGACAAAATATAGTGGGTTAATTGTGTACCCCGTTAACACATACATGTTTTGCACGGCACTACTACACGTACAATGGGGTGGTGTGGTTCAATCAACTTGAAACAGATTTAAGACTGGCAAATGAATATAATGAATTCAAAAGAAAAATAAAAAATAAAAATAACTTATTGAATTTGACTGATGTTTAAATTATATTAACTTTCTTTTTGTATAGATAGTAATTATGTATTATAATATTTTATCTTTTGTTTTTAAATGTCTCCTTTACACACGAGTGCTTGCACTCTGGTAAACAGAAATATGTTTTTACTTACTGCGTATGTTTGATATTATATTTTTTTATATAAATTAAATTGAAAAAAAAAAATATTATGACATTTGTTGTATTGAGTTGGATTAAGTGTGAATGAGCGCATGAGAGAGAATAACAATGTGTATTATATTTGTTGTATTGAGTTGGATTAAGTGTGAGTGTGCGCATAAGAGAGAGTAACAATGTGTATTATATTTGTTGTATTGAGTTGGATTAAGTGTGAGTGTGCGCATAAGAGAGAGTAACAATGTGTATTATGTTTGTTGTATTGAGTTGGATTAAGTGTGAGTGTGCGCATAAGAGAGAGTAACAATGTGTATTATATTTGTTGTATTGAGTTGGATCAAGTGTGAGTGTGCGCATAAGAGAGAGTAACAATGTGTATTATATTTGTTGTATTGAGTTGGATTAAGTGTGAGTGTGCGCATAAGAGAGAGTAACAATGTGTATTATATTTGTTGTATTGAGTTGGATCAAGTGTGAGTGTGCGCATAAGAGAGAGTAACAATGTGTATTATATTTGTTGTATTGAGTTGGATTGTGTGAATAAGCGCATGAGAGAGAGTAACAATGTGTATTATATTTGTTGTATTGAGTTGGATCAAGTGTGAGTGTGCGCATAAGAGAGAGTAACAATGTGTATTATATTTGTTGTATTGAGTTGGATTGTGTGAATAAGCGCATGAGAGAGAGTAACAATGTGTATTATATTTGTTGTATTGAGTTGGATCAAGTGTGAGTGTGCGCATAAGAGAGAGTAACAATGTGTATTATATTTGTTGTATTGAGTTGGATTGTGTGAATAAGCGCATGAGAGAGAGTAACAATGTGTATTATATTTGTTGTATTGAGTTGGATCAAGTGTGAGTGTGCGCATAAGAGAGAGTAACAATGTGTATTATATTTGTTGTATTGAGTTGGATTGTGTGAATAAGCGCATGAGAGAGAGTAACAATGTGTATTATATTTGTTGTATTGAGTTGGATTGTGTGAATAAGCGCATGAGAGAGAGTAACAATGTGTATTATATTTGTTGTATTGAGTTGGATCAAGTGTGAGTGTGCGCATAAGAGAGAGTAACAATGTGTATTATATTTGTTGTATTGAGTTGGATCAAGTGTGAGTGTGCGCATAAGAGAGAGTAACAATGTGTATTATATTTGTTGTATTGAGTTGGATTGTGTGAATAAGCGCATGAGAGAGAGTAACAATGTGTATTATATTTGTTGTATTGAGTTGGATCAAGTGTGAGTGTGCGCATAAGAGAGAGTAACAATGTGTATTATATTTGTTGTATTGAGTTGGATCAAGTGTGAGTGTGCGCATAAGAGAGAGTAACAATGTGTATTATATTTGTTGTATTGAGTTGGATCAAGTGTGAGTGTGCGCATAAGAGAGAGTAACAATGTGTATTATATTTGTTGTATTGAGTTGGATTAAGTGTGAATAAGCGCATGAGAGAGAATAACAATGTGTATTATATTTGTTGTATTGAGTTGGATTAAGTGTGAGTGTGCGCATAAGAGAGTGTGGCGAGGATGTACCTCCCCATCATCGATGCCATCTCGCTCGGACGATCTCGCTTATCACGAAGATTGCCGAAGACGACCGAGAGACAGCGCATCGTATTTCAATCAACTAACGTGGCGAATCATTCGCTCGTCAGCCCAGCGTGCAAGCGCAGTGTTCAATAATTATAATATTTTATCCCGACCCTAGTATCGCGAAGCAATTTGAATTAAATTTGTTAACTGTTTTAATCTGAAAATATAATAAATCTGAGTAAGTTTTCTTTTATTATGAAACCTATCATCATTCTATTATTTAAATTCTAAATAATTAGCTGAGCAAAACAATTGCAATATCTAAAAATAGTTGTATGTGTTTTGGGAGATGAATTTAGAACACGCAATAAACTCGCAACCTTTTCTGTTTTTTTATTAATAATCTAATTAAATATAAAACATCCTCCCAACGCACATACCGCTAAAAGAGAGTAACAATGTGTATTATATTTGTTGTATTGAGTTGGATTAAGTGTGAGTGTGCGCATAAGAGAGAGTAACAATGTGTATTATATTTGTTGTATTGAGTTGGATTAAGTGTGAATAAGCGCATGAGAGAGAGTAACAATGTGTATTATATTTGTTGTATTGAGTTGGATTAAGTGTGAATAAGCGCATGAGAGAGAGTAACAATGTGTATTATATTTGTTGTATTGAGTTGGATTAAGTGTGAATAAGCGCATGAGAGAGAGTAACAGTGTGTATTATATTTGTTGTATTGAGTTGGATTAAGTGTGAGTGTGCGCATAAGAGAGAGTAACAATGTGTATTATATTTGTTGTATTGAGTTGGATTAAGTGTGAGTGTGCGCATAAGAGAGAGTAACAATGTGTATTATATTTGTTGTATTGAGTTGGATTAAGTGTGAGTGTGCACATAAGAGAGAGTAACAATGTGTATTATATTTCGAATATTTTTATAAGACAAAAATGACCTTATAAGTCTGGCGCAATTCAGGGGTGACTTCTATGCGAAAAATGCATTGTCACCTCAGATATAAGAATTGTAGCTTTCATTATTTACAAAAAACCAATTCTCTCAATAGATGGCGTTCCAACAAAATAAATAAAAATAATAAGATTGTTGTTCATAATTTCACCCATAGATGGCTGTAGTAAAAATTCCTTATTTTCAAGCGAAAAGAATTTCAGTATTACAATATATAGAACTTTCAAAATTGAATTGATAGGGATCTCATTAAAAGGCATAATTGGTGAACGTTGCGCAAGCGCATAAAGTGATCACGTAAACCAGCCGATGACAGGTCGTAAGCCCTGTAGGTGCCTTGATTTCCCGGTTCTCCTACAATAAATATTCCAACTTCGTCTCTATTGAGATAATTAAAAATCTGTTAAGAGTAACAATGTGTATTATATTTGTTGTATTGAGTTGGATTAAGTGTGAGTGTGCGCATAAGAGAGAGTAACAATGTGTATTATATTTGTTGTATTGAGTTGGATTAAGTGTGAGTGTGCACATAAGAGAGAGTAACAATGTGTATTATATTTCGAATATTTTTATAAGACAAAAATGACCTTATAAGTCTGGCGCAATTCAGGGGTGACTTCTATGCAAAAAATGCATTGTCACCTCAGATATAAGAATTGTAGCTTTCATTATTTACAAAAAACCAATTCTCTCAATAGATGGCGTTCCAACAAAATAAATAAAAATAATAAGATTGTTGTTCATAATTTCACCCATAGATGGCTGTAGTAAAAATTCCTTATTTTCAAGCGAAAAGAATTTCAGTATTACAATATATAGAACTTTCAAAATTGAATTGATAGGGATCTCATTAAAAGGCATAATTGGTGAACGTTGCGCAAGCGCATAAAGTGATCACGTAAACCAGCCGATGACAGGTCGTAAGCCCTGTAGGTGCCTTGATTTCCCGGTTCTCCTACAATAAATATTCCAACTTCGTCTCTATTGAGATAATTAAAAATCTGTTAAAAAATGTATTATATTTGTTGTATTGAGTTGGATTAAGTGTGAGTGTGCGCATAAGAGAGAGTAACAATGTGTATTATATTTGTTGTATTGAGTTGGATTAAGTGTGAGTGTGCGCATAAGAGAGAGTAACAATGTGTATTATATTTGTTGTATTGAGTTGGATTAAGTGTGAGTGTGCGCATAAGAGAGAGTAACAATGTGTATTATATTTGTTGTATTGAGTTGGATTAAGTGTGAGTGTGCGCATAAGAGAGAGTAACAATGTGTACCTATTATATTTGTTGTATTGAGTTGGATTAAGTGTGAGTGTGCGCATAAGAGACAGTAGCAATGTGTATTATATTTGTTGTATTGAGTTGGATTAAGTGTGAGTGTGCGCATAAGAGAGAGTAACAATGTGTATTATATTTGTTGTATTGAGTTGGATTAAGTGTGAATAAGCGCATGAGAGAGAGTAACAATGTGTATTATATTTGTTGTATTGAGTTGGATTAAGTGTGAATAAGCGCATCAGAGAGAGTAACAATGTGTATTATATTTGTTGTATTGAGTTGGATTAAGTGTGAGTGTGCGCATAAGAGAGAGTAACAATGTGTATTATATTTGTTGTATTGAGTTGGATTAAGTGTGAATAAGCGCATGAGAGAGAGTAACAATGTGTATTATATTTGTTGTATTGAGTTGGATTAAGTGTGAATAAGCGCATGAGAGAGAGTAACAATGTGTATTATATTTGTTGTATTGAGTTGGATTAAGTGTGAATAAGCGCATGAGAGAGAGTAACAATGTGTATTATATTTGTTGTATTGAGTTGGATTAAGTGTGAGTGTGCGCATAAGAGAGAGTAACAATGTGTATTATATTTGTTGTATTGAGTTGGATCAAGTGTGAGTGAGCGCGTGAGAAAGAGTAACAATGCGTATTATATTTGTTGTATTGAGTTGGATTAAGTGTGAGTGTGCGCATAAGAGAGAGTAACAATGTGTATTATATTTGTTGTATTGAGTTGGATTAAGTGTGAATAAGCGCATGAGAGAGAGTAACAATGTGTATTATATTTGTTGTATTGAGTTGGATTAAGTGTGAATAAGCGCATGAGAGAGAGTAACAATGTGTATTATATTTGTTGTATTGAGTTGGATTAAGTGTGAGTGTGCGCATAAGAGAGAGTAACAATGTGTATTATATTTGTTGTATTGAGTTGGATTAAGTGTGAATAAGCGCATGAGAGAGAGTAACAATGTGTATTATATTTGTTGTATTGAGTTGGATTAAGTGTGAATAAGCGCATGAGAGAGAGTAACAATGTGTATTATATTTGTTGTATTGAGTTGGATTAAGTGTGAATAAGCGCATGAGAGAGAGTAACAATGTGTATTATATTTGTTGTATTGAGTTGGATTAAGTGTGAGTGTGCGCATAAGAGAGAGTAACAATGTGTATTATATTTGTTGTATTGAGTTGGATCAAGTGTGAGTGAGCGCGTGAGAAAGAGTAACAATGCGTATTATATTTGTTGTATTGAGTTGGATTTTTTTAACATTTGGATTTTTTTAATTAATTTTACATAACCAAATATTTTTTTAATTGTATATACGCAAACATTGAATTTTTTCCCTCTCGGGAGTCAAATGATTTGTTTAATGACAAACTTTTTAACATCTCAATGGAGACAAAGTTGGTATATTACAGTAGAACCAGGAACTCAAGGAACCTACAGGGCTGACGACCTGTCATCAGCTGGCCCACATGATCACTACGGTCCAGTGGTCACGAACCAGCCTATGACAGGTCGTAAGCCCTGTAGGTGCCTTGAGTTCCTGATTCTTCTATAATATCCCAATTTCGTCTCTATTGAGATGTTAAAAAGTTCATCAATAAAAAATAATTTTACATAACAAATATGTTTATTTTACTGATGAATATATTTAGTCTAATATGAATTACCAAACTTACAATGGCTGGTGCCCAATGTGTGGAGACATCTTGTACATCTCTCAAATGTTGAAGGTAGTCATAGTCGTCATCGAAGAACACTCCCCATTTCCTTTCTTCCTCTTTTCTCACCACAACATCACCCTAAAACATTTTAAACAAATAGTAACAGAAAAATGATGTGCAGAGTAGAAACCCAGTCACGTAGTTTGTCGGCCTTAGTGGCTCAGTTGGTTGGGTATCTGACTGCTGATCCAAGGGTCCTGGGTTCGATTCCCGGTGGAGACAGTTTTTAATTGTGTTTTCAGTCTGGATCTATGAAACTCAGGTATCAGCTCAATAGATTGATGTTTGACTACGGGACTGGTAAAATATGCCACATAATACATCTCCTTGACAAATTACAATAAAATAATAATATATTCACATCTCCTAAAATTTAATGTGACTATTTTTTTACTGAGGGTGGTACAGATAAATTTTCTTAAATATGTAAGCATTGCAGGTCCAATACTGACCTGCAATAAATAATAAACATAACAGCAGTTAAGATACCTTTTGTTGACTTTCTCCGGCTTCAACCAATACATGCTGTGGGGCATTCTCATCAGCAATCAGAGGATCCCTCTGTGATCTGTGAACCAGGTGGAATGTCACAGAATTCTTTTTGTTTATAAATTTCTTGGCTTTAGGCTGCAAATATTTCAAATACATAGGTAGATAACATACGATATTTTTTAATATTGAAAAAATATACAAAGATCGAAAACTTGTTAAACATACCATTTTTCAAATGTATAATTTGTGATAAATGTTCATAAATATTCAAGAAGATTGCAATGAAATAAACAAGACATAAATGACAGATGCCATGTGTAAAAAGGAATATAGATAAAAATTTTAAGCATATCTATGTATCTTCATTGAAAAATATTGCCATAATATTAATTTAAGAAATGGTACTAACCTTAAAATATTTAAATAATTTTTGTTTCAGCTCAAATTATATTTTCAAAATAAAATTTTGATTATAAATGATAGATTTAACAAAAATAACCAGAAAATTATGTAAATTTGCCGATTTTGGGCATGTAAAATATTTGCTGAGTGAGCGTGACGCAGTGATGTTGCAACATTATGACATTTGTTGTCATTTGTCATTGCGGCCGTCGTGTTGGTGTTCATCTGTTCATTGTTCATTGCCCGCTACAAATGTCATTCATTGTCTCGTATTTGTGATTAGCTTCTGCAAATCAGTAAACAATGAAGGTTACCGTGACTACCCTCGCTGACGATATCTTCGTGCTGGACGTCGCCGAAGATCTGGAATTAGAGAATTTCAGGGCGCTATGTGAAGTGGAATCCGGTTTTCCGGCCCGCGAGATCGTGCTTCATTTCAACGGCCGGCTCTTGCACGACGAGAAGAAGGCGATGAAGGACCTCGGCGTGGGCGATGGGGACATTATAGTGCTGCAACACATCCTACAGTCGACTCAGAGTGTGTCCTCGCCGGGACCTAGGCCTTCCGCGGCGGCGGCCGTCGGGGGTCTGGCGGGACTCGACTTCAGCACCATCAGGGTACCAGAAGCGGTCGTCATCAACCCGCAGAACCCGAGTTTCGGAGCCGACGACGATCCCAAGAAGATTCGTGACATGTTCATGGCAAATCCCGACCAGCTGGCTCTGTTGAAACAAAATAATCCTAGATTGGCGGACGCTTTGTTGACGGGAAACTTGGATACGTTCTCTCAAGTACTCAGAGACCAGGTGGCCGCCAGGGCCGAGCGTCAACAGCAGAGAATCAGGATGATGAACGCTGATCCGTTCGATGCGGAGGCGCAAAAGTTGATTGCTGAAGAAATTCGTCAGAAAAACATTGAAGCGAATATGGAGGCCGCAATGGAATACAACCCTGAAACCTTTGGAACCGTAATCATGCTTTATATCAATTGTCAAGTGAACGGTTTTCCTGTGAAAGCCTTTATCGACTCTGGGGCTCAGACAACCATCATGTCAGCCGCCTGCGCTGAACGGTGTAGCATAATGAGACTGGTGGACTCGAGATGGTCGGGAATAGCCAAAGGGGTCGGCGTTCAAAGAATAATCGGCCGGATTCACATGGTTCAAATAAAAATTGAACAAGATTTCCTCACTACTTCCTTTTCTGTGTTAGAAGATCAGCCCATGGACATGATCCTGGGACTAGATATGCTTAGAAGACACCAGTGCAATATAGATTTAAAAAGAAATGTTCTGAAAATTGGAACAACCGGCACGGAGACGACTTTCTTGGCCGAGGGGGATCTTCCTCGAGTGTCGAACGCAGAAGATGAATTGACAGAGAGTTTAATCGCGACCGGGGAGTCGTTGAGACGCCCAAACGAAACTCAGGCGACCACTTCCAGCGATACATCCAACGACAGTACCATCCGGGAGTTGATGGATCTTGGATTTACAAGACAGCAGGTAGAGACAGAGTTGAGGAGTTCGGGTGGAGACAAGTCGAAGGCGACGGCCGCTCTGATTGCCAAGTCGTTGCGTTTCTGACCGTCTTCAATGAAATGTAAAAGTTGAGTAATGCCTTCTATTAGGGTAAGAGTCTGGTGATGAAACTTGAACTGTGAAGTGTGGGTCAGCGTTTGTTTGAGTGGAACTCTGTGTCTGTGGTAGTAATATATTGATTATCGTCGCGGTGTCGGCTTTTGCACTCGCTGAAATAATCGCATAAATGAAGATATAAAAACTATAAAAGTAATTATGTTATTTTCTACATTCTTTGTAGTTTTTTTTTTCATTTCGAAAATTCAGAGTATCAATTTATGTTGTATGGTTGGAATGCTAAGGCAGCCCGGCAACAGTCCTATCTGGATCGTGATCAAAATCAATGATCATGATCAATGATGACTAGTGGATCATATTTTAGATCAGTTTTGGTAGTGCAATTTTTTCCTTAATCATAATAATTTAATAGGTATTACAGTATAAACAATAAAAGGTATTTAGGGGGGGGGGACTGCTGCCAACGTACCTGTTTTTCAATTTGTTTCTCCCACTTAATGTATTTTTTGGCTGTCATCTTTTTTTTGTGAACTTTTTACTGTGTAGGTTGATATGTAAATAATATTTTTTTTTTATTGTTAAGGTTGATTTATGTGTATTTTTTTATTGTTTATATTTTTTCTATACCTAATATGTATGTGTTATATTTTTTGCATTGTAAAATGTACAAAATTTACAAACTTAACTGAAAATTGCTTCGGAACAGACTCTGTCTAGTGAAGCAGTTATCTTTAATATATTTTGTTTTTTAATATTGTGCTACTAAATAAATAAATAAATATACCAATTTGATAATGTTCTATATAAATTCTTGTAGAAAAATAATGGTGTACCCCAGGGGTGGCGAACCTTTTTGGGTCCGCGTGCCAAAAATCCTCAAATATTATTTCTCGATTTTCTGGCGTGCCTAAGCAGTAAAAAATAAACAAAATAGAAAAAAAAGAGTTTTTTTTCTGAATTTTATTAACAAGCTTAAAAATTACAATAGATTTTCTTAAAAATAAAATCGTAATCACTAAAAGTACACATTAGTTATTTATCAATGAGAAGAAAACGTGAGATTCGATGACAATTTTTTAATATATGGTTCATATTTTGTCACTTTATGATACACATTAAGCAAAAATTCGAACAAACACAAAACACAGCTCATTTAATCACATCATTTTTTGGTGAAAAACATTATTCCAAAGAGATATTATTCTTTTTCACTTGTGAATATTGTACATATGTGATGTGGTGTATATTGTACATATACTTCACTGATACACTGACACCTGCGACGGCGGTAAACAACAAATTACAATTAACATAACCTCAAATGAAAACAAACGTCAAAGGCAGTGTTGCCAATATAAATATTGTTAGAAGTTGCCACGATAAAATAATAAACGATTGTCGTTTATCTTGGGAAACATTTGATAATTAATAAAACAGAATAAATTAATAATTCACGGATTATATAATAAAAACTTGAAAATTTAAAAAAATTAACTTAGAAATCCTTCGCGTGCCATCCAAATTATCAAACGTGCCACCTCGGGCACGCGTGCCCTAGGTTCGCCACCCCTGTGTACCCCGATTTTCAACATTTATCTTAGGTAAGTTTGTCATGTAAATTTTGTATATAACCACTAGTCTCAGTCTTGTAGAGCATTATTCTGACGATGTGCTTTGCACGAAACGCGTCAATAATCCAATAAATACAATAGAACTATAACCAAGTATTTTTATATTTTTATAACATATCAACATTTATCTTATATTTTTAATCAACTATAATGAGTAGAGCAATGATGCAATATCAGATTGGAAAAAATAGGTACGTTGGCAGCAGTCGCCCCCTTTTAGATAGGTATATAAGTCACAGTATTTGTTTTAAAATAATTTTTTAATTCAAAATAATAACCGTGCCCAATATTTACGATTGGTAAAAATCAAGTTCAAACAAGGATAACTTCATATTTGAATCAGTGCCGTGGTCCAGTTACTCGTAATTTGAATTTCGGGTCTATGGGTGAAACTCGTCTTTTAGATATGGTATCGTCTGCATTTCATGTATACGTGATTATAGTACTAGAGAACGAGATAGAGGTATACATTCTAAGTACATCTAATGAATGATAACCTCGGTGCAGAACACGAGTCTATGAAATAAATTCATTATAATTATATCTATCTCACCTGCTACAGGACTCTCTTTGTCTGTTCATACATACATAAGCTATACTAAAATAATATTTTTCTTTATTTATTTATTCATATTTCTGTACATAATATAAACAAATTTTTTTCTTGGTGCAATTTCAATATTGCACTTCATACATAGTAATATTTGTACTGCAGTAGATTACGTCATAATATTACATCAATGGAGAGGGTGTAAAGTAGGTATATGGACAGTGTTTAATAATAAATTTGTTTAAAAAAAATAACCATAATAAAGTGAAGCATAATATTTTTTTTTAAAAATTAAAAATGAATATGTCCTTGTTAAACGAGTACATATATAATTTCTTACATTCCCTAAATTAAGCATAAATGCTTGTGCTATAGGTGAACGAAATCGGTCGAGGCAGGATTCAAACTCGTGACCACTGGATTATTAGCCCAGTGCTTTACCCGCTAAGCCATCGACCCATCTAAATTTACATTTTTAAATATTATTTTTTAGGATATACAAATTAAAAATTGATAGTGCAATTGATCCGACCCACTTAATATAGAGTTGCCGCTGATCATGATCCAGATTAATAAGAAACGACAGCCAATACAATTGTTTCTACAAAAAAACCTATATCTTCTTGAGTAATAAAGCAATTATGGTGTCAGTGCGTGTGTGTGTATGTGTGTGTGTTTGTTTATCTCACCCCTTCTGAAAAAATAAGAACATCTATAAATCTAATTTATGTGTACCAGTATACCTGATGCAGTGTCACGCTAAAAAAAGTGCTAAAAATGATGAATTATTATATATATTTCAATAATTAAAATTTTCATACAAAAATGAACATCAAAAAAATATAGGTACATGTCAAAAAGTATACTTTTTGCCCGCAAATATCTGTGTACTTACAAGTGAGAAGTACGTATTTGTAATGATATAATATATTTTCTTGTATAACTTAGTGTTTGAGTGAAAAACATGTTAATTATTTTGTATAATAATAATGTTTACCCTATTTAAAGTAAGCGTTTTGTACATACAACGCTGCCATTTTGATAGTTATCCATACAATATTTGATTTTCCTTCCAAATGAAAATGTTCTTTAGAATAAAAAACCTTTGAAAATGAAAAACTTATCAAAACGAGATTATGAAATAATAAAATGACACACGAGACATTTTAGCAGGTTTTAAGATATATATTCTAAAAGTCTGTTAATTATTAATAACGATATAGGCATAATAAAATTGCATAATTTGTCATAATATTTGATTTTTCCGACAATTGAGTAGATACATTTCAAACTCCAATATGTCCATGATAAGTGAAATTGAGATAATGAAGAATTTTATTTTTCGCGATATGTGGATCATATTATCTTAGACTTAAAGTTTATATAACATTATCTAGTTGGTTGATATATAAAGTTTATATAACATTATCTAGTTGGTTGATATATGTAGTAACATAAAATCATAACGAATTACATATATATAAAAACTGTTAAAATCATCAAAAACAGTTTGGACTTACTGGGATTTGAACTACATCACTGGACATACACGAATTTGAATTTTTTTTTTTTGAAAATTTGAATTTTGCTTTATCAGGTTCAACATTTTCAACACTTTTATCCATTTTCACAGTTTAAAACTATTTTTTTTTTCAAAATAAAGTCAGGACATTGCCGCCCAGACTATGACGAAAAAAACAACAATGGCCGTCATAGCGAGAAATCCTTAAAGCTGATTGGCTGGTTTGGACTAAAATGATATGAAATTAAAGATGGACATATTAGCTTTTGAATTGAATCTAGGTTTTATAACATTTTTTTCATAATAAAAACGTGGAAATACATGAGATTGATATAAATTGAATGAGAATAAAAATACTTCCCTACATGTCTACATATTTAGGTCATATTTTGCATTATGTGGACATATTGGAGTTTGATATGTATCTACTCAATTGTTGATTTTTGTTTTTATGGCTTTGAACAAAACAATGTAGGTACTTACCTATTCGAAAAATATAACGAGTTCCAAACCAACAAAATACTGATTTCCGGTCGGAAAATTATCAACTATTTTAGGTTGAGTTCATTACACATTCAATATACAATTTTTTTCCTATAGTCTAATTCTTCTTTTTCTTTTATGTAGACTATTTGGTAAGTTTTTATACAAACTATTTCCCACAATCTAAGTCTTCTTTTTTATGTTGAACTATTGGTCAGTTTAAGTCTAATAGTCAAGTTTCAAGTCTAATATAATTTTCTTGGGTAAAGACTAATTTTAAACATATTTGTTTATGTCCTTAAGTCCAACATAATGTATGGTTTGTGATGCACATTTGTTTTTATTTTTTTGTTATTTGTCTAATTAAGTCTTGCGATATTACTTTGAAACTTCCTAAGATCATTATAGAATATTCTAAGGCAAAAATATTTTATTTTTAAACTATCATTGAGTTACTAATCAAAAATATATTTATTTTGTATTTACATAGACCCATGCTTTGTACTTACATTGCTTGTTGCATTTTTCAGTTTTGCATAAGGACGATTTTGTTTTGTTTAGCTTGAAAGATCTCTGGATTTTATTGCACTTCTTTCAGCCCTGTAAATTGTCATTATCAAGAAGAGTTGGGTTACTTAGATAGTCACAAACCCTTTTTTTATATTTGTTTTTTTGGTATGTGATGTTAGACATTTTCCTTGGAACTTCATTTTCTTAAGGAGTTTCATTTATTATTTTGGTACACGCCTAAACGGAATATACTCCCTGAATATGATCTAACTATCGAAAGGGCTCAAGGCTTTTATTATAAAATTGTCATTTCAATTATAACTATGATTGTTTTTTGATTATATTTCTAATAATATTCACCATGAATGTGAACACTCTGTAAACTCTAAGTGTACATTTTTAATGTTATTTGTTTGACATTTAACAGACGCATAATAGACAATACCCACAGAAAATCTAATATAATTGATGATTTAATTACTAATCTTCCATTCTATGCTGAAATATGCAAAAAATCACATTTCCTCAACATTTAATTTATATGTTATTTAATGCGATTTTTTTACTTTGTGAATCTATCATTAATAAATATTAATTACTAATTCACTTTGCATAAACCACTTTATTGACTAATCTAAATGTTTTGAGAACCATGTTCTCTTCTATAGGACAGGTGTACTTAGTGTACTCAGTACACTGTCCTGAGGAAGAGAACATGGTTCTCGAAACAACATTAGTCAATAAAGTATTCATCATCCTTGTCAAGGGGAGTGCTAACCGTCTCTCCTTTCAATAGACACAAGTCAATAAAGTGGTTTATACAAAGTGAATTTGTAATTATTGTTTTTTTATTTATAAATTAGTATCACTACAAATAGAGGCCATAATATGGCCTCTATTTTGTAAACGGTGTACTTCTTAAATATCATTTAAGAAGTACACCATTTACAAAATATTTACTTAATAAGTACGCCGTTTACAAAAGTCTATTTTATATTGTTTTCCAAAGAATGACTGTCTATTGGTATTATTCTCATAATATGTGACATTTTTATTGATTAAAATCAATTTAAAACTACGTAGCATTGGGGAGGGTTTGCAATCTGTTTAGGAAAATATTAATTCGGGTTTTAAAAAGACCCAGGTTGTAAATAGGAGAAGCTCGTTGGGAAGTTTCTTCTATGATGATTTAATGAACATAGGGGCAGCCGAAATGGGAGACATTATGACATTCATTAGCCACTCGGGCTGGTGAGGGGGGTTCGTGAGTGGCCCTTTGTGATACCCATTTGTGGTATCACAAAGGGCCAATTGGCCTAAGTATGTTCTCCTGAAGAACTGCCACCCGCATATAAAAAAGAAGATGGAAACACAGAATTCGGATGATTGTTCCACAGTCGGGCTGCTGTGTTAATAAAAGAGTTCGAGAAGTGACTGGTTCGTGTATATTGAAGGTTTACTGTGAATAGGTGTTGAGATTGAGTAAAACGAGTGACTGTATTGTGAATGGGTGGAAGAAGGACCAGGGATGCAAGTTCTTCTGAGCATCTCCCATGGTAGAATACCGACCTTGCGTCGTATATGTAACTAATAAAATAAACTAATTTCTTAATTTCTCAATAGATGGCGTTATAAAAAGTCTTTTCCGTAACTCCATAGATAGCAATAGTATAGTTCCTTATTTTCAGGTGAAATGTTACACACTATTCAAATATATAGAACTTAAATTACATTGATAAGGGAACTCAATAAGAAGGCATTATTGGTGAACGTTGCGCAAGCGCATAAAGTGATCACGTAAACCAGCCGATGACAGGTCGTAAGCCCTGTAGGTGCCTCGAGTTCCTGGTTCTTCTACAATATCCCAACATTTTTAACAACATCTCTATTGAGATGTTGAAAAAAATGTTTGTCAATAAAAATATCATTTGACTCCCAAAAGGGAAAAAAAATTCAATGTTTGCATATATGCAATTAAAAAAACATTCGATGTATATGTAATTTGTCCTCGATAAACTTTCATACAAAATGTACTGAACCAATATTCACTATAGGGAAGCCGATCTTAGAATATCAATTTTTTTTTTTCTAGAATGATGTTTTGATTTTATGCAAACTCAGTCTGTTTTTGACACTAGACGGTGCATTATGTATCTATTAGATATTCCATAGGTAACATATGGTTTATAAGCGTTACCCATCTTTGGGGTTTCAGTGTTTCTAAAACTTTGTTTTTTTTCTAAAATATTTTTTACTGTAAAAATAAGACTAAAAATTAGCATTCATTATACCGAATTTTCTGTGAACTTCGTTATACTGATATTTGACCTGTATATTGTTTTTCAAAGAATGATTGTCTATTGGTAGTATTCTCATAATATATAGGTATTTCTAAGGGTTGTTGACATATATATATTTACTGTTGATTTTCTATTTTATTCAAAATGTATGAAAATCGTTACAAATGAAAATATATTGATACTGTGAAATTACTGAAAAGGTGTTATATATATTTAAAATCAGCAATTTCAAGTCTCAACTTTCAAAGTGATATGAAAAATTTATTTGGAGTCACTTTTCCTGAAATCAACGACGACTTTTTTTGGACCAATCCATTTCCAGTCAATATTTACTTAATCATTCCTTTTCTGAATTAAGTAAATGAAACTTATTTTGAAAGATGTAAATATTAGACTGGAAATGAGGTAAAAATTCTTCGTTTCTGAAATTTGTGTGTACCTATTATTTTTTTTCCATTTCAATAAATATTATTAGCTCACCTACACTCTGGAATTGCTATTTTAAGTATTTTTCTTTTCAGGTTCTATATATTTTTAATATAAAATTTTAGGAATGCACTTTTAATTTACTTTCTTTTATTGTTAATTTTAATTTGTTTTATATTTATATTTGTTTAAAAAGGCATGCTTTATGGTTGGGTTGTCCATAAATCTAACTAGAAATAACTATTTATAATATGTAAACTGTGTTTCATATAAAAGTGCATTACGTGGTAATATTGGTACGGCTGTCAGTCAATCAAATAAACGGAATAATGTCGCCATGTCTCCAAATTAAGTTCCTCTAAATTTATATTTAAAACTTAATAATGTAAAATTGTAAAAGAAAAAAAATGAGTAATAATATGATTGAATGAAACATTATTTTAAACTCTCTCTTCTGTAATTATTTTGAACAAAACAAACAGATCTATCAGAAATAACTTTAAAAAATATTACAAAAGAAGAAAAATACCTAAGTAAAGGGAAAATATTTTGTATTTAACGTATGACAACACCAAATGCAATCATATCAACTTAACCACTAAGTGCACTTTTAAATTAAATACATTCTACTTGATTATAATTTTGTTTTTAACATAATTATTTTACTGAACTAAAAATCATATCTACAGTTGGTTTCATTGAAATTAAAAAGAAACTATATTTATTTTGTGGTTTATTTAAGAATAACGCATTAAAAAATCACATTATGTGGCGGACTTTTGTAATTTCTGCCAGTCAACCACAGGCTAGCAGGCTGCCAACTTTCAGATATTTTGTTAATGTCTAAGGTTATTGTATCAACTTAAAGATAGTCTTAATAAAATGCATGAACTTAAAGATATTTTTAATTTTAAAGGAACTGATGATTTCATTTGTCGATTATAATGAAACCTGCCGTACTTTTATACAGATAATATAAAATATGGTTTAGAAATTTAAGCAAAGTACTGTTAGTTATAAATATTTTATATGTCATTTTATTATATAATAGCTTTATTTTAGTTGCCCTTACAGTTTAACAAAACATCAATATTCAATTTTAAATAGAACCTCAGAAATATACATAAAATCAATTGTACTTGTTAATAATATACATATTGTAATATGAAGCAAATTCATAAAATTCTTTTGTTTTTTTTTAAATCCCCAATTTCTGATATGATTTTTTGCTGTTGTTTTTAATATGCCAATGTTTATAAGGCCTATACTACTGTCCTCATCATATGGTCGGCCCAATACCACTTCCAAGAAGCTATCTTAAATTCCACATCGGTAACATCAGAGGGAAGACGGAGTATGGGTCGCAAAAGAATATAATCACAAGAACAAGAAGAAAAATCAGTCCTCTCTCTGATCCACTTGTCATGCTTTCTGCCTTGAAGACTTTGGCTATCATTATTTGTAATTTTAGTTCTGTTTGTTTTAATAAGGTGATCATGTCATTGCTGGGAAGGAGGATGATGACATTCATTATGGCTACTAAAAAATGAAAATTTCTTCCATATTCATTCATCCAAAGGGCATGTAACATCTATAATGTTTTTTTAAGAATGTTGATATTTTTAGACATACTAAAATAAAATATAAAAATGCCATCTCTGAGACCCTTAGAGGTTTACGGTAGCTGATTCCTGCTTTGTTCTTTTTAACTGCGAATACCACAACCTTCCTTTCCCTCTTTTTGTCCTTTTTCTTTTGAATTTTGAGTAGGTACCTACTAAATTTTTAATAGTAATTGTTTTACACTGTGCAGCTTGGTCTCTGATATATTTTTAAAATTGAATTTGTTGTAATATTTGTTTGTATGACTGTATGTTTGTTAGGTTTAAATAAAAATAAATAAGTCTCGGCACATATTTTGTTTGTTTGATGCAATTGAATGGAATGACGAAACGTTTTTGCTAAATTTAGTTTGAAAATAATTGCATAGTTTTTGCACAAATTGTTTCCATTTGGTGTTTTGCCAACATATTCTTGGCAAACAATGGACTCACTTGTTTGGTTCACAGTGACTCATGCATTTCACACGTTTTTAGATACCATTGTGTTGTAGCATTCGTAATTAGTAGATTTTTTATATTTTCGATGAAAAGTAAAATAAATTTTGAAAATTGTATATTCTATTCTGCTTACCGGGGCGTCGTTTTTAAATTTTGATAAATTTAGGGGCAATGGAGAATTTAAGTGGAAATTGTGTTAATATAGAAAAATAAAGTTTGCTCAATTGTTGCTTTACACTGCATATTACCATTGCAAATATTTTTTTTTTTAGGCGCTGTAATAATGGAATGGAATCGCCCTATATAAATTATTACAGCGCCCCTCTCCACCAACTCTAACAAAAATAAATATATTAGGCCTCAGTAAAATAATGGGTATAGGGTTTCTTTGCTATCTTATTGCATGGCAATATATCGATCACATTACTTATGGAAATATCAAGCTTCAATATCATTCACACTAAGGAATTTTACTATTTATTTATTATTTTTCAATCTACCTTGATAGCTGGTAATAAAAATTTCAATTCAATATGATTCAAGAGTAAGTATTGTTTTTTTTTTGAAATACCTAATTTTTATTTTTTTTCCACCACCGGCTTTATAAACAATTTGATAGCCATAAAATAGAAATTCAATAATTATAAATTTATGGTTATCTCAAAATATTTTTTTGTTTATGGTTAAAATGGCGGCCGTCGGTTTGACGTTTCCGTATAGCGGGTTTTTGAAAAAATTGAAAAGTATACGATTCAATAAGTCATTATGTCTGTCGTATTCACACCAAAAAACGCTAAAGAAACAAAATAATTACACAAGTACAGTGCTCTTACCCCAAACAAAATATCCTGCTCGTCATTCACCATCAAAAAGAATCGAAGTTGACAGCGAAATTTATAAGGTTATAATTTTATTTAAACACGATTTGCGATTATTTTGTATGAAATATATATTCAATCACCTTACAAAATAATTTCATGACTCAAGTATATGAACATTATAATTGCCAAAGTGTATAAGAGCTACACATATCATTGATTATTTATTCATACTATCACGGCATATCCCAAGCCATATCCCACAATCTTAGGTAACCAGGGACAGGTGTGTGGGTGTACATCACCTTATAAAATAAAGGAAGTAAGAGACGTGTGTGTATCACCCTACTCCAGTCTCGTCTCACCTAAAAAGGAAATATTTAGAATGAGTGGTGAACCTCATTGCTGAACTAAGTGAGAAGTTATTTTGTCTGTCCATATTTTCAATCACCTGTTTGAAAAGAGTGGAAGCCACAGTGTAAAGAATATACAGAGCTGACTTGAGCTACGTCTTTAGGCCAGGAGGTTGGTACATAAAGTGAAGTGGAACGGGGGTATCCCAAACACATTCAATGTTTAAATATAAATTGGATATTAATGACATATTTATATAGCAGTAAAATGTCGGCCTTCGTGGCTCTGTTGGTTGAGTATCTGACTGCTGATCCAAAGTTCTCGGGTTCGATTCCCAGTGGAGACACAGTTTTTAATTGCGTTTTCAGTCTGGATCTGTGAGACGATTAATATCGTAAGTCTCCAGCATGTGGCAACTTGTTATTGGGTGCGTGTTAAATTAATATTTGACATAGTATCTGTTACACGACGTCTTATGTAGGCGATTCAAAGCGAGCGCGATTGCGAAGCGATCCGATGCGGTTACACGCGAGTACCCTACGCGCGTTTGGTAACGTAGGACACTTTCATAGTTACCGACTGTTTGTTATTTTCCCGCCGTGCCGCGCCGCTTCGCATTCGCGTTCAAATTGCCTACGTAAGACGTTGCGTTAGTTGCCTGAGAAGCAATATTTATTAAATAAGCTATTTTTACTATCGCCATTTATGAAGTAACGAAGAATCCTTTTTGTAACGCTATCTATTGAGAAGTTGGTTCTTTATAAACAATGAAAGCATCACTCCTTATACATGAGGTGACAGTGTTCTCGCACAGATGTCACCCCTGAACTGCGCCAGAAATATTATTTCATTTTTTGCTTGTTTACCTACTTGTACCAAAGTGTATGTAAATTGAATATCTTTAAAAGTTACATATATACGCAAACAAATGTTTGTGTAGGTATATATGCATAGAATCTTCTAGAACTAACTATATGCTAAACTCATATATTAATAGAGCTTGTACTGGGTACAATAGAAATTGCTTGAGTGATCCGGAATTGGATATGTTTACTTCGAGTTTATATATATTTAAAAAAAAAAATTGTGAATTTGTCAGAGATATTTAATCTGTGCTCTGTTTTGTTGTGCGCATCTTCAACTTTTTAATTGTGCCTCTTTAATTTAATTTTAATTTATTCAATATAATTTAACTACGTATTATTCATACATTGAGACACGTGAGGTATAAATCATAATATGAGTTTCTAGTGGTCGATGCTTCCCCCCACTCCCCTCCCTACCTCTCTCCTTTCCCAACCTGTTTTCAAAATTGTTAACAAATGTGTATGTAATATATTTTAGAATAAAAAATTATCTTAGTATATTTGTATAAATTTTTCTTGTTTGCTGTTGTATTCTATAAAATAAATAAAAAAAAATATATATATACACATTTTTGTATTTATCTTAATATTTTATATGAGTATCTTTTATAATAAAGTATTTTACACATGAGTATCTTATATAATAAAGTATTTTTTACATGAGTATCTTATATAACAAAGTAATTTTTACATCTTTGATTGCAGTATGCAGACTTTAATGGATTGTATGCTTGGCAGAGGCTTCATCTTCAAGGACCTGACTATGTACTTCATGATGGACCTCCGTATGCCAATGGTGACCCACACATGGGACATGCCGTCAATAAGGTTTTATATTTTATTTATTAACTATATTCAAACATAAAAATACAGATCATGCAATCAGTGGTGATCTGGGAGAAAAATTTGCTGGTCAGCAGAGAAACATGTACATTATTTGCATTTTTAATAATTATAATGGAAACAATGTGACTTGTAAAGCTCGCTAAACGAAAAAATGTGGGTGACTTCACCTGTGCACAAACTTTTATACAGGGTATAGGGATAAGGAATTCCAACTGGAATTGATAACCAGACATTGTATCATGAACTGAAGTAAAGTCTTGCTGTATATGAATAACTACTATATTAAAATTTCAATGTTAACTATAGAACATTGAAAATTGGTATAAATATAGAAAAATACTAAATTTCAATTTTGATTTTTCAAATAAATCCAGGGTTTCTCAAAAATTTTTATTAAGAAAAATATTTTTTAATGATAAATTTATGTGTTTAACTGACTATGGCCCGATATTACAGTTGGCCCTCAACTCATTGAGTTTGTTAAACTCAAGATTAATGTTAAGGTAGTTGTAGAGGCGTTAGTTGTATCGACAGTGGCGGTGGCGCCACACAACAAAACAAACTGACAGCCATATTGAAATGAACATGGGCATTTAAAAGCATTATTTAGGTGAAAAAAATTAAATTTACCATGTTGGATAATAAAACAATAGTATTTCAAGTCGTAGCGTCCTGTTTTGTAGTTCGTATTATTGAGGTTATTTAAAATTTGACAGATAATAACCACAGAAAAAGTAAAATATGTCTATAATTGAAGATTTAGTAACTGACATGTCATATTGTACTGTAATACGGAAATGGATTCATCTCCCCTTAACATTAATCTTGAGTTTAACAAACTCAATGAGTTGAGGGCCGACTGTAATACCGGGCCTATATTTCCAAAGTTTTTAAAAATATCGAAAAAATCCGAAACAACCCAACTAGATAATTTAGTTTTCTATAAAAAAATATGAACATTGTAGTATTACATTTCAAAATTCAACATTCGTATGAGATATCTATCATTTCATGAGCCAGTACTTTCTCTTAATTTCCATACATTTGCTATAGTATATGCGGTGCGCTTGGAATAACGCACCACGGGTTTGGCACCGTTGCATAATTTCAGGCGTTAATTTAAGTAACGCGATACTCAAAATTGTTGTCTTCATTCTTGTACTTACGTGACAAATTATTTGGTATTTATATAAACCATTTTTGTTGATACATAATTTGGATCTTGCTTTTATTTTATTTCACCCGTTCAGTGCTCCAGCACACCCAAGGAGCGTCCGCCATTGATCCTGATATAATATATACCCACATGTTATATATAGAAAATAAAATATCTTGAAATATTTATTTATTTTTTGTTTAAGTGTTTATATTTTGGTACGTATTCTTCAATTATACATAATATCACCATCAACAGTTGGATCTCATGTGTTACATGCAACTAGTTTATAAAAATATCATTCGAAAATTTCCAATAAATGGTCAGAGGTCACTGCCCAATTGTTGTCTTTCGATGAAAATGTAACCTAGAAAGTGATAAATGAAATTTGACATTTAAAACGCCCGATGCTGCGTTCATATTGAAATGCTGCTCGAAAGCGTTCAGTGAGATTGGTGTGAAAAACGTCCTAATCTGCAACTTCAGGTACATTCGACACCCAACGTCGAGCGTTGTATCTGAACACAGCCCAGAATAAACACTTTCTTGCACCCTGTACAAGTGACAAATTTACTGCTAGATATTTTTTCCTAACTTTCCAGTGTTTACAGTACAGGAAAGTAAGAAATAATTTAAATTTACCACTTTCAGATTCTCAAGGATATAACAATTAGATGTGAAATTGTCAAAGGACGTCGTGTCCATTATGTCCCCGGCTGGGATTGCCACGGTCTTCCCATCGAGCTGAAGGCTCTCAGCTACGGCAGGAAGGAGTCTGTCGCCAGTCCCGGGGGCAACCCAATATTCCTGAGGGAGACGGCCAGGAAGTACGCCAACGAAGTGGCCTATAGCCAGAAGCAGGTCTTCAAGTCTTGGGGTGTGATGGCCAACTGGGACGAGGACTGCTACTACACCCTGGATAAGAACTATGTCACCAATCAGCTGAGGATGTTCTTTAAGATGTATGAGAAGGGATATATTTATAGAGATGTTAAACCTGTTTACTGGTCACCATCTTCAAGGTAATTACAATTTAAAAAAATTTAAATTTCAATGATTAAATTTCATTGGAGAGGATTCAAATACATATATTATTTAGATGGGTTGGTGGCAGAGCGATAGTCCACTAGCAAACAAGTTGACCCATGATCGAATGCTGCCTCAAATAATTACGTTCAGCTGTACTCTTCGTGGATCCAAATTTTTTATTGTTTTTGTAATATACTGACTGGGGATGATCAGTATGTCTTCTTCTCTCTAGAGTCTAGATGATCGATATAATTTATAACTCAGTAATTGTCTTTTACAAATAATCTATTTACAATTATATCGACACACTCCCTAATCGGCCGGGTACCCAACAACTGCCTCACTTGCCGGTAAACAAGGCCGCCTCCACTTTTCAACAGATCTAATGTATTACTAGACTTTAGAAAACGCACTATTATTTTACCAATGTCGGAAGAGCTGTCAAAGTTGTTATTAAACGCGAAAATTTTCAACACAAATAATCATAAGCAGTCTTATAAATAGTAAGTATCATACAATTACTTAAATAATATGTTGACAAAACTAATTTATCTAAAAAATGTGATTAAATGCGAATACATAATAATCTTTTTCCTATCCTCAAATGGCAAAAATTAAAGGGAATGGAGATTTACATACACATCATACTATTATTTCGTTGTCTTATTTCATTACATTTTATTACAATATTCGGTTTATTATTATTATTGGATAGGAGTAAGACCTTTCCCCCCTGCACTGCGACCATATTTGATCTATTGTACACCTCCCTTTAAGGTTGTCATTTCAATAGCAGTTAGGTTTCTTGAATAAAGTCATATTTTGCAAATAGAGATGCCTTCCACGTCCTTAGGTCTTAGTATAAAGGCTCCCAGGTGTCTAGGTCTGGATTCCATTAGAGCTGGACACTCACAGATTACATGTGAAGCTGTTTCTTCCTTTTGTTGACACTTTCTACAGTTTGGTTCATCAGCGATCCCCATTATGTAATGGTGTCTTTTCAGATGACAGTAACCAGTGAATAAACCAGTCATTGTTCTCAATAATACAATATTCGGTTAGGTTTAGTTAGTGTTTAATGATAATAGCGACTCGAGTGAGCGAGGTTGGAAACCCAGGATTGTGTGCAAAATAGAGGAGTACGGCGATCGGTTCTTTCCGCCTACCTCGATAGAGATATGGCGTGATGGTATGTATTTATTAATAACAAAACAACACCCTAAACAGGTTTACAGGGGGGGGGGGGTGGTTTGCAATCTGCATGGGAAAAATTAGAATCTTAAAAAGACTCGGGTTGTGGGAAGGTGGAACACAGAATCGGAAAATCGTTCCATAGTCGGGCTGTTGTGTTCATAAAAGAGTTCGAGAAGCGACTGATTTATATATGTATAGAAAACGAGTGGGTTGTGGCCAACGCTAAACTCCTCACTAACAAGTCACTCTAAAAATAATTCAAATTTTGTATGGAAAATATTCAGCATTTTCATGATATGTGTGTGTTGAATTATTTTTTTATTTGAATATTTTATTATGATAACTTGATAATTCTTCAATGCCATTTTATGAAAGTGATGTGCCTTTTTACCAATTTGAAAATAAAAATTTCCTGAACTTTGAAATATTTGACAGTTAAGGAATTTTGTCAACACCTTTGCCATTTGAGGTTAGGAATAAGTTTATTATGTATTCGTATCTGTCAAGCCATTTGATCACATTCTTCAATTAAATTATATGCCTATGTCAACATATTTTTATCTACTTTTATGATTTTGAACAATTCATTTGTTATTTTTTATGTTTAAATTATCGCGATTAATGTAAACTTTGAGCTGCTCATCCGACATTGGTAAAATGATAAGTGCGCTCTCCAAGCTCATCTAGTTAATGTAATATCATCCATCTCTTTCATACAGGATGTCTATTTCATACTCTCACTACACCACAGCTTTATTATATTTTCAGAACTGCTTTAGCAGAAGCAGAGTTGGAGTATGATCCTCAGCATGTCAGTACACAGATATACTTGGAAATACCTTTAGTTGATGTTCCAGAGCAGCTGAGAGCACTTGCACCAAAGTTAGTAATACTATAACTTATAAAATATTAAAAATAAATCTCTGGCAACTAACTAACATGTACTATGTCAAGTATTAATTTAACACGCACCCAATAATAAGTTGCCACATTTAAACTAACTTCAATATGAAGATTACATGAAAATTCTTCGAAACACAATTGTTCGAATGCGCAATTGTACGAATAACAATTTTTCGAAAATCAGTTATCAGAATGACAATCGTCCGAAAACAAATTATTTGAACTAACATTTGTTAGAAAACCAATTGACCGAATTTAATATATTTTTGTGTCGTTATGTTGCCTCCTTTGACATATTTGTTGCCAGTAAAATATATTCGATGAAGACTATTATTACTTGTTGTATTATTGTTGGGTACGTATGTTTGCACATTTTTAATAACTGATGTTTGACAGCGCGGGATAGCGTAGTTTGTACACCAGTTTATGTTTATCTAGTATTCACACCAATTTAGTTATATTATTTTAATATTATAGTTACTTTTTTAAATACATATATAATGCAACTGGCTCACGCCAGTCACAATTATAACTACAAACAAACCTAACCAACCTATTTTTACCAAAGTTTTGTAGGTTTAGGTTTAAAAAATAGGTGTACATCCTAGGATATCTGACAGCGCGGTGCGTCGCCATGTTGTTTATTCCATAGATTTTTACTAAACATAATATACTATGTAGATGTAGTACTCCGTGCAAAAAGAAAGTCATTTGTTTTCGATTCATACAAAATTTGCTAACTATGACATCTAGTATATTATAATAAAAATCTATGGTTTATTCCTCTCACAATACTACCAACATGACGTCATAAAAATTCGAACAATTGTAAATTCTGATAATTGTGTGTTCGGAAAATTGTTTTTCGAAAAAATGTGATTCGAATAATTGCTATTCGTAATATTGATTTTCGTAAAATTGAGCATTCGAATAATTGTTTTTCGAATAATTTTCCTGTCACCCAATATGAATAGTCTCACAGATCCAGATTGAAAACACAATTAAAATTGTGTCTCCACCAGGAATCGAACCTGGGACCCTTGGATCAGCAGTCTAACCAATTGAACCATGAAGGCTAACAAATTATAATAAACTGTAACTTTTTGTACACCTAATTTGTACACTGGCAGGCTTATTGCGGGACAGTAGTTTCTTCCAACCAACCAAATTTATAAATGTTATATATACAATACAGTATACCTTTTTATGGTGTCAATTATTAATATTATCCATGTTTTATAATGACACAAACAAGTAGACTTCTGCTGCTCATCTAGGATACCCCTTTTTAGGGCTAGCAGTTTACAATTTTACAGTGACAATACACTTTGAAGTGTGTGGTGATTGTTTCCGTTCTACGCTAGGTAGGAACACAATCAAGATACTTATAACTAATTAACCTCTGCTTCAAAAATGCCCGTCATAATATATGTCAACAAAACAATAGGGAACATTCACTTTTTTTTTCTTTTACTAAAAAAAAGTACAAAAAATAATAGAAAATATGGTAAAATTTTTATTTGCTCTATAAAGCCTTTTTTAGCAGTTTGAAAAATGTGTTTTGAAATACTCACTAAAACGGTTCATTTGGGTCGTGAAATGAGTGACCTTACACATCATAGTGGATGTATTTTTCAAATGCATGTCATACATTTTGTTCATGACTCGTTGATTATTGCATTTAATGAAATCGTATTTAGGATGCTAAAAATGTATATTTTAAATATTATTCGGATTCGAGGTGTATAAATACGAGTGTAATATCCGAGTTTTTCCCAATTCACAAGTTTTTAACCTTAAATTATAATTATATGTTTCCACCAAATAAAAACATGTTGAAAATGATTCGCAGTCAGCGGAAATATCTTTCAACGACGAAATTCCGACAAATTTAAATCTATGAATGTTTATTTTTTTACTAATTTTATATTTAAAATAAAAATGATAGAAAAACAATTTGTTTTTGCCAAAAAAATTGTTTAAATCGATGTCAGATATCGTAAGAAATATGTAATTTGTACACAGAACAGAGAATCTAGTCGTGAATTGACTGGATGCTAGAAAGAGATGGATTATATATGTGTAAAAAGAATAGACTCTGTTCAGGTCGGTTGCGAGAACGTCATTTGGCTCAGCACATTTAAAGTATTCATTTCATTCGAGTTTCTTCCATTAATATTTTATCTGACTCCAAAGAAAAATGAATTATTATATAGGATTTGCGACTGAAAAATGAAAGATGTACTTACAGTAATGATTATGTTTTATTCTAACAAACATCCTATAATGTCATATAATTTTACTTTACATATGTATACAAAACTATCTATAAATGTAACTGAAGAGATTCTTTCGAACAATCACAATTATTTTTAGAGGACCGAAGGCAGAACGACCAGTTGTTTTTTCGTGCCTCTATTTAAAATTTCCAGCGTCACGCAAAACTCTACGCCACAGTTTTTTTGACCGTCTAAATATTTTCAAATAAAATGATGGTTTGTTTGATTTCAGTACCAGTTATTCAGCCGTAGTGTGGACCACGACTCCATGGTCTTTGGTTGGAAACCAGGCAGTTTGTTACTCGCCGACGTTGCACTATTCGGCACTGAGTTGCGGAGGATCCCACGAAAAGCTTTTCATAGTCGCTTCCAATCTCGTTGAACAATTCCGCAAGACGACTTCACTCCAAGTGGAAGAAGTTTTTGATTTCGATGGTTAATATTTAAGATACCTTATTATTAGATCTATCAATTCAATCAATTGAATTATACTTGTTGAAAACAAAAAATCTTGCTTTAAAATAGTATAGACATCTTTATTTGAAATAAAGTACAATCTCACTAAGCGAGTACATCCAGCAATTTCCAGATTAATCAAAAAACACTCTTTTGCTTCTTATTTTATTATCAGCATTATTATTTCATAATACAAATATTTACATAAAGTAAAAAAAGGCCTCAGAAAGATATTTGGTCCTGTCAACGAAAATGGAGTGTGGAGAAGACGATTCAACCACAAATTAGAGGCAATGTATGGCGAACCTATGATGATATCGATATTATTGCAAGATCAGAATCATCCCTGCTAGAAGCATTTTCAGTTCTAGAGTCATCAGCTAGAAGGATGGGTCTCCGAATCTATGAGGCAAAGACTAAGTACATGCCAGTCACAATGATACCCGGCACCAGCCAATTCTCAATAACTATCAGTAATTACACATTTGAAACAGTGGAGCAATTTACATACCTTGGTTCCATCGTTAATAACGAGAATGATATAAGTACTGAGATTGGGAAGAGGATTCTTGCAGCTAACCGGAGTTACTTTGGTCTCATTGGATAATTGAAATCACGCCTATTGTCCAGAAAAACTAAAGCCACACTATACAAGACACTAATTAGACCAGTCTTAACATATGCCTCGGAGACTTGGACATTAACCAAGAACGATGAAAACAGACTGGACGCCTTTGAAAGAAAAATCTTACGCAGAATATATGGACCAATCAATGATGGTCAAACATGGCGTAAGAGATACAACACTGAGCTCTATGATGTTTACCAGGACATCAGCGTGGTCAAGTTTATTATGATTAGCAGACTACGCTGGTTGAGTCATGTACACCGTATGGATGATCTGGAGCTCCCGAAAAGGGTGTTGACTAACAACCCAACCGGTAGAAGAAGCGTAGGGAGACCTTAGCTACGATGGTTGGATGGCGCTGTCGCGGATTGTTGGGCTATGGGGCAGCAGAACTGGAAAGTGGCAGCCAACAATAGAGCAGTTTGGAGAAGATTCTTGGAGGCAGCTAGGACCCACCAAGGGTTGTAACGCTGAGGACGATGATGATGATGATGATATGGCGAACCTATCATTGTACAGTTCTTTAAATAAGAAGACTGCAATGGTTGGGCCATATCCACAGAATGAGTGATGATCGTACTCCCAACAAGGTTTTAAACACCACACCAGACGGAAGAAGAAGCAGAGGCAGACCAAAAATGAGATGGCTGGACGATGTGGAGGCTGATATACGAGTGCTGGGCCTTACCAACTGGAAGGCTTTATTTGGCTTTTTTTTTGTTTTCATTAGTGCCAGATTAGTGAGATTATACTGTATTATCTTTTGTTTTCATTAGTGCCAGATTAGTGAGATTATACTGTATTATCTTTTGTTTTCATTAGTGCCAGATTAGTGAGATTATACTGTATTATCTTTTGTTTTCATTAGTGCCAGATTAGTGAGATTATACTGTATTATCTTTTGTTTTCATTAGTGCCAGATTAGTGAGATTATACTGTATTATCTTTTTTTTTCATTAGTGCCAGATTAGTGAGATTATACTGTATTATCTTTTGTTTTCATTAGTGCCAGATTAGTGAGATTATACTGTATTATCTTTTGTTTTCATTAGTGCCAGATTAGTGAGATTATACTGTATTATCTTTTGTTTTCATTAGTGCCAGATTAGTGAGATTATACTGTATTATCTTTTGTTTTCATTAGTGCCAGATTAGTGAGATTATACTGTATTATCTTTTGTTTTCATTAGTGCCAGATTAGTGAGATTATACTGTATTATCTTTTGTTTTCATTAGTGCCAGATTAGTGAGATTATACTGTATTATCTTTTTATTATGTATATTTGAGGAATACTAACGAAACAAAATCCAAATTGAATTATCGAAATATTTTGTTTTCCTATTCAAAACAGTGTATTAGGATAGGATAGTGTTGAGTTCAGTCTTTTTTCCTACCCCGAATAGATAAACGCCTTGATGGTATGTATGATTATGAAGCTTTAGTATCAAACTATAAGAGTCCCAGTACATATTATGTATTTTTTCATGCAAATTGTGCGAAACAATATCGTCTTGTATATTATGATTTTTTGACTTACCAAATTATCAATCCAAATTTTGAAAATTTTATATATCGTTAATATATAAATTATTTATCTTTATTTATAGGTAGATTTCTCTCGCAGGCTCGATACAATCACCCCCTGAAAGAGAATATGATCTTACCATTCTTGGAAGGTGAACACGTCTCCGCTGACAAGGGTACCGGGCTCGTACACACGGCTCCAGCTCACGGTCCTGAAGATTTCCTCGTTGCACTAAAGAATGAAATGAAAGTGGTCAGTACTACCCATGATATTTTATGATCAAATTAACGTAACATTTGGTAATTTTTCTATATGAAAAATGTTCACTTAAAATGTAAGTAGATATGTTGAGATGAATAAGGAATTCAAGAAGATAAACATGGATTTTGGTATCTGGGGGGCAAGTCTGGTCCAACCTGCGAAATCAAAACTCTCACCATTACCCATATCCTGTATATAATTATTATATGGAGTTTTATAATATCTTAAGATGTCATAGAACTCCATATGATAATTATATCCATGATATGGGTAATCTCGAGGGTTTTGATTTCGCAGATTGGACCAGACTTGCCCCCCCCGAACTATTAAAAAAAAGTCAGCAAAATTTTACCTGTGCCTTTTTAGGTGAGACGAGAATGGTGTGTTTATATACACGCATGTGTCGTGCTTCCTGTTATCAGGAAGCATGATACTTGCGTGTAATGCAAATCTGTCCCTGGTTGCCCCACATAGTGGGATAAGCCGTGATTGTATGAATGAATGAATACTTGGTGAAAAACACATCAAAATAGAAAAAGATCAATGAGAAATGATATTAAATTCTGAATATTGGAAATTTACCTACAAATTTAAAACAATTATTATTAAACAATGCATGAATGTACATAAATGATGATAGAATGTACCTACATATTATGTTATCTGGTTCTCTGTCCCAGAAATGAGTTTCGTCATGATGTGTTTGTATGTATGGCATACGCCGTGCGTCATATCCTTTTTTTGTGTCCTCTACAGTCCAAACTATAAGTCTGATTGACTTATTTACATCATAGTGCATATAGCTGATTATTGTATATTTCTCCTCTTTAATTTCATCTGTCAAAATTTTCAAAATGCTCTCACTGTCTGGAAAATTGAGATTTTTGATACAATAGAAATGCGTTCAGATATTGTCAACCTTTGTTTACTCTATGCTGACGACTTAAAGATTTTCTTATCATTCAGAGCTATGGAGGATTGTTTGAAGCTCCAGTGTGATATTGATAACTTGTCAAAGTGGTCAATCACTAATAAATTGTTGTTCAATATTAAAAAATGTGTCGTCATGAGCTACAGTCGCTCGACAAACCCTATATAATCCAACTATTTGATGGACGGTACCACGCTGGCACGACAAGTCACATTTAAGGACTTGGGGGTGATGTATGATGCTAAGTTGACCTTCGCTGACCACATCACCAACCTGACATCCAAATGTGGACAGTTGCTAGGCCTGACTTTTCGCCTGGGAAAATATTTTACAAATCCGGAGGCGCTAAAGAGTATATTCAACTGTATGGTGCGTACCAAGCTGGAGTTTGGTAGTGTTGTTTGGGCACCATGCCGGAAGAAATACTCCGAAATGCTGGAACAGATCCAGAAAAAGTTTTTAAGGTACCTTTACATGCGTACGCATGGAGTGTACCCAACTTACATGCATCACCCTGATCTCCTTGAGGCCTGTGCCTATCAGAGTCTCGAAAAAAGGCGAGATAATTCGTTACTTCTGGTAGGTTACAAGGTTGTAAATTATATCATTGACTGCCCAATTTTGCTTGAGCACCTAGGCCTTTACGCTCCCCCGAACTACATGAGAGGTAGAGGACACCACTTATTTAATTTGCCTGCCGCTCGTACAGACGTGGTTGCTCGTACGAATGTCTGCTCTATTAAATGGTTTACCTGTTGAAGCTGACGTCTTCTTCTGGGGCGTTCAGCGATTTAAAAAATATATTAAATAAAATAACGAACAGGTGTCGCACTGTAACTGGCGTAAAGCTGTCGTGCGAGAGAAAAAAAAAAAAAAAAAAAAAAAAAAAAAAAAAAAAAAAATCTACGGTGTCTAATTATAATAGTGAAATTGCATATTAGTATGAAAAATGTATTTAACGAAATTTAAAATAGTTACTCTATGGGAAAATTGAGTAATTGAGTATCAACTTCATATTGATATTGTATGTGTTTTTATAGAAAAGTGTATTTTTTACTCTTCATTACATACTATCACGCCATCTTCCTCACTGGGTAGGCAGAGAGAACCGACCACCACATTCTACTATCTTGATACATATTTAATAGAAATGTACTTCACAAAAATGCATTTAGGTCAACCTTTTTTAATTGAGCCCATTTAATTTTAATTAATTCATTATAATTTAACTATGTATTACTCGTACATTGAGACACGTGAGGTATGAATCATAATATGAGTTTCTAGTGGTCGATGCTTCCCCCCACTCCCCTCCCTACCTCTCTCTTTCCAATCCTGTTTTCAAAATCTGTTAACAAATGTCTACGTAATATATTTTAGATTACTATAATTGGCAACATAATAATTATCTTAGTATATTAGTATAATTTTTTCTTGTTTGCTGTTGTGTTCTATAAAATCTTCTTTCCCCTTGGCGCTTTTGTCCCGTTTCTATCGGGGTATGCTTTGACCATGATCCTGGAATTGGCGAGTCTGGTTATTACATTGAAGCGACTGCCATCTGACCTTCGTAACCCTTATAAAGGGGATCCAGACAAATTGGATCATGGCTACACATAGCTAGTGATATGAATCTGCACATAGGTTTTTTGAAAATACAGAGGTGCGTGCCCCGCCCGGATTCGAACCGTCGACCTCACCCATGTCAACCTTACCGCTCGTTCTTTAAAATAAATTAAAAAAAATACAATTATTTTATACAATTTAGAAGAATGTGCATGATCGGAATATAATTTAAAACTATTTTTAGCATTGTCACGTTGACGAGGGAGGACTGTTCTTCGGTTTGGGCTCAGGACTGGACGGTCTCGATGCCATGACTGAAGGTCGCGACCGAGTTCTCCAACAGCTGGAAGAAAGGGGCCACGTATTGTTCAGGGCGCCCTTCGTACACTCCTACCCCCTGGACTGGAGGACCAAGGGCCCTGTCATCATTAGGGCATCCAGCCAATGGTTCATAAAAACAGAGGCTCTCAGAAACAAGGCATTGGTGAGTATTTTATTTTTAATAAAATAATTTAATTTATTATTTTAATAGAAGGGTGGTGGCAGGACGGTTAGTGTGCTGGGTTAGTAATTCAGTGGTCGCGAGTTTGAATACTACCACGACCAATTTCATTCATTTAGGGAATTTATGAAAATTAAAAATATTTGAAATTATTAAATATCATTCACTTATTAAATTATTTTTCATTCACTTTATGCTTAATTTAGGGAATGTATGAAGATGTGATGGCACAGCGCCTAGCGACTGCCCTACACAGACAATCAATCAGTGGCATTACAACCCATCGTGGGTCCTGGCCTCCTCCAGAAGCTCCCTCCACCCCTCCCTTGACCATCGCTTTCTGCCGTCAATTCACAACGCCCATTGTCCGCAAGTCCCTCTCTGCTCCATCTAACCATCTCAGCTTTGGCCTACCGACGCTTCTTCTGCCCATTGGTCTTGTAGCGAATATCCTTTTTAGTGGACAGGTTTCGTTCATTCTCCCTACGTGACCCAGCAATCGGAGCCGGCATATTTTGATGTACTGGGTGACGTGTAAATTTGAGTACAACTAGTACAGTTCGTGGTTGTACCTAATACACTAGGCTCCATTTTCGCATACGGGGCCATAAATGCATCTCAATATTTTCCTTTTAAAGGTGTTTAACCTTATTTCATCGGCCTGTGTTAGGGTCCATGTTTCAGCAGCATATGTTAAGACTGGTCGTATGAGAGTCTTGTATAGTTGGACTTTTGTTCTCTTTGATAATATACCAAGTTACACAGACAGCATGACTTAAATATACAAGAATAATAAGGAGTAATAATAGATATAAACAATAAAAATAATATAAAAACCAAAATACAAGATCAACAGACATCAGTAACAAAATTCTCAAAACTCATTAAGTTAAATTTTTCTTTCCATTATTTCAATGTTCCTTAGAAAAGTCATTAATTGTTGTTTTGATATTAACTGGATAAAGTGTATTGAAGATTTGTTTATTGTTATCAGGAAGAGCTTGAAAATGTGACTATACTGCCAGGTTCGAGTGCCACACAAACTCGAGCCAATCTCAGCAACCAGATTAGGAACAGACCGTATTGGTGCATCTCAAGACAGAGATGTTGGGGCACACCAATACCTGTTCTATTTCACGGAGACAAGCCCTTAGTCAACGGGTAAGTTGAATAAATCTTAAACCGAGGGTTAATATAAACACATTATATGACAAGTAGATTTCCACTACAATAAACACAAAAAAAATTATGTTGCAAATATGTATTTTTATCCTTTTATTTTCTTCGCATTGGTAAGATTTCTTAGTGTTGTCAGATGCAAGAAACCAAACTTTGCCAGGGTTGTGTTCACAATGAACGTCGAGCGCGCTTAGTGAACGCTCCAAGCCGTTCATAATGACCGGAAACAGACGTTCGAAAGAAAGAAATTAATCCATAGTGCCTGATTACTGGATGTGCCAGTATTGTGAAGTGCCGAATTATCAAGAGTGTATTATAACTTTTTTCAAAATATATGTATTTTTCTATTTACAGAGACTTGGTGGAGAATATAATACGTCAAATGGACACTCAAGGTGTCAACAGTTGGTGGAACAATCCAGTTGACGAAGATCTTGTACCTCAGAGTCTTTTGAAAGAGAATAACGTAACAGTTAATGATCTTACTAAAGGAAAAGTAAGCTATTATTTTTTTACTTTATTTTTCCAAGGACAGTACATACCTACATACAAAACAACAATCAAGAATACAGAAATGACATACACCTCTTTTGTGCTATACCTAATATCAAAACAATATATACTAGTTGCATGTACCACATGTATAAACCCATAAATCCAAATTATTTAATATTTTAAGATACATATTTGGTTTTCTATACAACACATGTACCTTTTTTTTTTTTTTTTTTTAACATGTCTACATAGGGGACGCCAGCTATTAGGATTTGGGTCCATTTTACTCTTCCGAAGAAGCGCACTACGTAGCGTTGGGAGGGGTTTGCAATCTAGAAAAGAGTTTATTAATTCGGATTTTAAAAAGACCCGGGTTGTACGAAGGTGGAAACACAGAATTCGGAAGATCGTTCCACAGTCGGGCTGCTGTGTTAATAAAGGAGTTCGAGAAGCGACTTGTTCGTATATGTTGAAGGTCCACTGTGAATGGATGCTGCGATTGAGTGAAGCGAGTGACTCTGTTGCGAGTGGGTGGAGGAGGGACCAAAGATGCAAGTTCTTCTGAGCAATTCCCGTGGTAGTATCTATAGAATAAACTTAAAATACCGACTCTGCGTCTGTGTTCTAGTGATTGCAATCCATCAGTCAGTGATGGATCATCAATCAGACGTATAGCACGCCTTTGGACAGCGTCGAGGGTATTCAGTAGGTATTGGGGGGCGCCACTCCAGAGGTGACTGCCATATTCAATAATTGGGCGTATTTGCGCTTTGTAGAGTATACAGATCTGGGTCTTAGTAAAATATCTGCGCGCTCTATATAGTACGCTCAATTTTTTGGAGGCGAGTTTCACCTTAGCTTCGATGGAGCCCTTGTAGTGTAATTGGTTCGTTATAGATACTCCAAGCAGGTCAATAGAGCTGCTGTTAGGTAGGGTGCTTCCGTTGAAAGACACTTGCAATTCATTGGGGTTTCTCTTCGCAGAAATTAGACAGGCTTGGGTTTTTGAGACGTTAAATGAAACAAGATTACTTTCACCCCAGGTATTGATTGAGTGGAGGTAGCTATTTATTTTTTGATGAAGGTCTTTCCGGGCTTCTGATATTTCACTCTGTTTAGGAGGTTTGTCAAAAGAGAAATTGTCATGGACTGTGCTGTCATCAGCGTAACAGTGGATGGGGGCGCGTAAGAGCAAGTCATTGATATGTAGGAGGAATAGGGTTGGAGATAGAATGGACCCTTGAGGGACTCCCGCATTAATGGAATGGGGAGAAGAAGAGCAACCGTCCACTACAGTTATGACTTCGCGATCTTTTAAAAAATTCGCAATCCAAGTACACAGAGACTGGGGTAGTCCATAAGAAGGGAGTTTCATTAAGAGACCTCGGTGCCAAACCCGGTCGAAAGCTTTAGAGATGTCAAGGGCGACAGTTTGAGCTTCTCCAAAGCGTTCCATAACTCGACCCCAAACGGATGTCACATACGCGAGTAGATCGCCACAAGATCGATTTCCACGAAATCCATATTGGCGGTCGCTTAAAATTTTGTTTGCTTCGAGGTATGTGATCAACTTGGTGTTTAGTACCCTTTCCATTATTTTGGAGAGTACAGAAGTAATAGCGATGGGTCGGTAGTTAGATGGGTTGGAGCGATCACCTTTTTTGGGAATTGGGTGGATGACCGCTTTTTTCCAGTCACATGGGACAATACCAGTTTTAAACGAGAGTTTGAAGAGTTTAGTGAGAACTGGGGCTAGTTCGGCGGAGCATTTTTTTAACACAAGAACGGGAATTCCATCTGGTCCATTAGCTTTGTTAACATCCAACCCTCGGATGGCGAGTAAAACCTCAGAGAAGTTAATCCTTACTTCGTTCATTTTAAAACCACAATGTGGAACTGGTTGAGGAGTTTTTCCTCCGTCGTCAAGGGTTGAGTTATCTGCAAATAATTTACCGAGAAGATTAGCTTTGTCGGTGGCAGAGTTAGCAATGGATCCGTCATGGTTCGTTAAAGGTGGAAATGAAGATGTGCAAAAGTTCTGACCTATGGAGGTTGACAATGACCAGAATCTTCGGCTACCGTTAGGGCATGAGGAGAGTTTTTGACTTATATGTTGGTCATGGAGTTTTTTAGCCTGATTAATGGTTTTTTTACAATCCTTTGTCATCTTGTTGTATGCTTTCTACTACTCCTAGGTATGTATGTTAAGATAGGATAGTATGGAGGTCAGTCCTTTGATCCTACCCAGAATATCGAAACAGCATGATGGTATGTATGTATGTTTGGAGATTATTATCAAATTATTAAGTCTTCTTAGATAATGTATAGGTGACTGCCATACAAATTGTATGAAGCGATGTCGTCACTAAATTCAATTTTCCAACTGTCGATTTGTTCAGGAGAACTTTGTTCTCTTAACATATCGACAATGTATCAAGCCAGAATACGCGAGAATTGTATGGAGAGGTCTACTTTTTTCACGGCTTTTCCAACTTTGAAGTCAAAAAACACCAACTTAGAGGCTTCATATGTTCCATACACGGATTTACTCAGAATTCGGAGTAGAACATTTCGTGTGTCTGTGTGTGTGTGTGTGTGTCTGTGTGTGTGTCTGTGTGTGTGTCTGTGTGTGTGTCTGTGTGTGTGTCCGTCCCCCCCTTATAACTTTTGATCCGCTCAATTTACAGAGCCTAAAATTTCAGAATATATAAACAGTTACAGGCCTACAAAACTTTTATACTCGGAATTTTGAATTTTTGTTTCAGTCAGGGGTTATCAACTTTTGAATTTTTATTTTATTTTTCCATATATCTCAGAAACCATAAACGCTAGAACGCTGAAAATTGGTACAAACATAGACAAATACAAAATCTAAAATCAGTTTTTTCAAAAAAATTCCAGGGTTTCTCAAACATTTTTTATTAAGAAAAATATTTTTTTTATGATAAATTTATGAGTTTAACTGCCTATATTTCCAAAACTTTTACAATTATCGAAAAAAGCCGAAACACACCAACTAGATAATTTAATTTTCTATAAAAAATATTGACATTGTAGTAGAAGATCTCAATTTTTTTTTAACAATTTTTTTAAATATTGAATTTAGTGACGACATCGCTTCATACATTTTGTATGGCAGTCGCCTATACACAATATGTAAGAAGACTTAATAGTTTGATACTTCATCTCCAAACATACATACAAACCATCATGCTATTTGCATATTCTGGGTAGGAAAAAGGATCTTCCTCCATACTATCCTATCTTGACATACATACCTACATATGTTGTATAGAAAACAAAATATCTGAAAATATTCAATAATTTGTATCTATGGGTTTATAGTTTGGTACATATTCTTCAACTATACATACTATCGCTATCGACAGTTGGATCTCATGTGTTACATGCAACTAGTTATAAAAATTGTTAAAAAAATTGATATGTACTTCTACAATATTGATATTTTTTATAGACAATTAAATTATTTAGTTGGGGTGTTTCGGCTTTTTTCGATATTTTTAAAACATTTGGAAATATAGGCAGTCAAACTCATAAATTTATCATAAAAAAAATATTTTTCTTAATAAAAAATGTTTGAAAAACCCTGGAATTAAAAAAAAAATTCATTTGAGATTTTGTATTTGTCTATGTTTATACCAATTTTCAGCGTTCTAGCTTTTATAGTTTCTGAGATATGTGGAAAAATAAACCAAAATTTCAAAAGTTGATAACCCCTGCCTGAAACAAATATTCACAATTCTGAGTATAAAAGTTTTGTAGGCCTATAACTTTTTATATATTCTGAAAATTTGGGCTCTGTAAATTTAGCGGATCAAAAGTTATAAGGGGGGGGGACACACATCCATACACACCACACGCACACCACACACACACACACACACACACACACACACACACACACACACACACACACACAACTCACATAAAATGTTCTACTCCGAATTCTGAGTAAATCCATGTATGGGAACATATATGCTGCGAGGCCTCTAATTGGTGTTATTAGCTTGCAAAAGTCCACTACACCATACAAAATGTTCCTTCGGCTTAATAATGTCGATTCATTCAGAGAATTGAATTCTCATGAACGAATCGACAGTTGGATTTTATGGTTATGGTTAGAGTGAGTGTGCGTATGAGAGAAACAATGTGTAAGTGTGTGTGTGTGTGTGTATGTAAGTGTGGATATATGTGTGTATATAATATATTGTTATATTCATTAGAGTGTAGCGTTCCTATAAAGGTTTGTTGCACATCACTAATTTGAAACGAAAAAACTTTGCTATACCTAGGGATATATATTGGCCCCGCTCGCTAGTAGTGAGCGCCATCACTTCATCGCCTGCAAATTTATATCCTGTGCGCGACTTTTATCGAGTCTTTAGTTTAATTAGTTAATTTTGTAATCTGTATATTCATTCCTCGCAAAAAAATATATGTAAGTTATCTTATTTTCTTTAATTTCTGTTGTTGACCGCCAATTATCTATTTTTACTTTGTAATTTAATGTGGTTTTGTTTGGCTTTGTAAGGTAACACGCATGTTGTAATTATATACAAGTTGATTAATTGGTTTGATCCCAACTGATCGAGGCTGATTATAGTCGGAACTGATAGTATATCTTCTATATAGCATTTAAATTTCAAATGCCGATTAATTACGTAACAGTTCATGATCTCACTAAAGGAAAAAAGGATTAATTGGTTCAATCCCAATTTATCTGACTATCGATCAATCCGCTTAATGGCCGCATGCCATCCCAAAAACCATAAGAGGAATAGAAGAAAAATATTTAAGTAAATGGTAGGTGGTTAGAAAATACATATAAATAGTAGTTTGTTGTAATTCTGTCACAATGTTAGATATGAGTTTATTATATTTGGATTAACAGCCAGTGTTACTTTCATAAATCTATCCATCTATCATAAGTTCAGGACCTTAGATGAATCTAGAAGACTCTTTTATTCTTGTCTTTCCGTAGCTTTTGTTTTCCTATTTAAATTTTGCAAAATCAGTCCATCTATACTGTTTTGGTCTTCCTTCTTCTTCATCCTTGTAGTGTGGAGAGTGTGGTCTGTCAGAGTTTTACAGGGTTGTCGTCCACCATTATGATTGTGTAACCAGCTCTCAGGCGTTTTTTTTTTTTAAAGAATATGTCCTCGAAAAAAGTATATCTGGACCTTAGAGCCAGATGGTATTAAGTCCACTTTTTGTTAAAGGTGAGGTTTTGACTTTCAATATATTATTGAAAGAAGTCCGATTCTCTGACCTTAGAGCCAGATGGTATTAAGTCCACTTTTTGTTAAAGGTGAGGTTTTGACTTTCAAAATATTATTGAAAGAAGTCCAATTCTCTGACCTTAGAGCCAGATGGTATTAAGTCCACTTCTTGTTAAAAGTGAGGTTTTGACTTTCAAAATGTTATTGAAAGAAGTCAAAGCCTTACTTTTAACAAGGGCATGGACTTAATTTTGTCTGGCTCTAAGGTCCAGATATATATATCCTCATATATTCCCTAAATTAAACATAATATGCTTGTACAATAGGTGAAGATACCTCTGGGGCTTTTGTCGATACACAGGTCTCAAAGACTGGCTTTATCAGAGTCCTGTAGATGATAATAATAATAATAGATCATTAATCACAATCACAATTTTTTCTTTCAGATATAATTTTTTTTGAGATAGTATATTAGGATCTACTAATTGTAATTGCAGGATATAATGGACATATGGTTGGACAGCGGCCTGTCTTGGTCCAGCGTTTTGGAGACTGGTCAGGCAGATCTTTATCTCGAAGGGTTAGATCAGTGCACCGGGTGGTTCCAGTCATCCCTGCTTACTAGCGTTGCCATCAATGGGAAGACTCCGTACAGGTTTGTAACAATTAAACACTGAATTTTATCTGAGGGATACAATCATACATATCTCAATAGAAACTAAACAAGAATTATATTTTTGGGCCTCTAGTATGTGCCATCTATGTATGTGTAATACAGAAGTATTACAATATAGGAACAAAGATTTTTTTTGACAAATTTTTAATATCTCAATAGAGACCAAGTTGGAATATTATAGAAGAATCAGGAAATCAAGGCACCCACAGGGCTTACGACCTGTCATCGGCTGGTTTACGTGATCACTTTATGCGCTTGCGCAACGTTCACCAATTATGCCTTATTGAGTTCCCTTATCAATGCAATTTTGAAAGTTCTATATATTTTAATAATGCGTATCAGATCGTTTGAAAATATGACATTTTTACTATTACCATCTATGAAGTAACAAAGGAACCTTTTTGTAACGCCATCTATTGAGAAGTTGGTTTATTTTGTAAACAATGAAAGCAACAGTCCTTATACATGAGGTGACAGTGTTCTCAGACAGATGTCACCCCTGAACTGCGCCAGAAATATCAATTAATTTTTGGCTTGTTTACCTACCTTGTATCAATGTGTATGTAAATTGATTTTTTTATTATTTTATAATATTCTCTATTGAGATCTTATAAATTTGTCATAAAAATATCATTTGACTCCTGACAGGGAAAAAAATCTAATGTTTGCGTATATGCAACCTTTAAAAAAAATATTCGATAGGAATAAAGATAAATTGTTTTTCAATAGATTTTGAAATCACCACATTGAAACAAAAATTGGTGGTATTGAAAGATTGATTGATTTTTTTGTTATTACATCAATGATATTTAATTTATGCATTTCAGGAAGCTATTTGTGCACGGGTTTACTGTGGATTCCAATGGCAGAAAGATGTCAAAGTCCCTTGGAAATGTTGTGGATCCTGTGGTCATCACCAACGGAGGAAAGGATGCCAAGAAAAACCCTCCATACGGAATAGACACTTTGAGGTAATATTCTTTTACAAATTTGAAGGTTGTTTTTGGCATTAAGTCACTTTCCCAGGGGGGCAAGTCTGGTTCGACTGGCGAAATCAAAACCCCCAGTGATTACCCATATCATGGATATAATTATCGTATGGAATTCTATGACATCTAAAGATATTGAAGAACTCCATATAATAATTATATCCATGATATGGGTAAACAAGGTGGGTTTTTATTTCGACGGTCAACCAGACTTGCCCCCCAGATTTAAAATCTCAAAACCATTACAGTAAAGTTTTTCTTCCTGGTTTAAAAGACAATTATCTCGTATTACCTCAATGTAAATAATATAGTTAATTATTTATGTTTAAATTTTGATTAGCTCATATTAAAAAGTGTTTCTTTTCCAGATGGTGGGTTGCGAACCACAGCACTCAACATTCTCAGATAACAATTAGCGATAACATCCTATCAGAGAGTCAAGCAGAACTGTCCCGAGTCAGATTGCTGATGAAATTTCTCCTTGGAAGTATCAGCGATTTGGATCTGATCACTGTGAAGACATCTGAACAGTTCAACTACCTGGATTCCTATATGCTACATCTCCTGCACGAGTTTCACCAAAGTGTCACTATGCACTACGACGAGATGCAGTACAACAGAGTGTGCTCTGCCATCCTCAACTTCACAGCCAACCAAGTATCAGGATTTTATTGCCACATTGTCAAAGACCGCCTCTACTGCGAACCGAAAAATTCTCTACACCGTAAAAATTGTCAAGTCGTCTTAAATAACATTTTAATAACCCTCTGTCAAAATTTGTCTCCGATCGTTCCTCACTTTGTAGAGGAGATTTGGCGACACTATCCGTTGAACGAGGGTAAGACGTTCTTCAGGTCCATTCAAGAGTTTCCCAAAGCGATCTGGAACAGGCCCTTTGTTGATTTTCTGATGGATTCAGTTTTGGACATCAAGAAACAGGTGAATTTGAAATGCGCCGGAGCCAACAGTTTGGAGTATCGTGCGGTGATCAGAGCCCGTCCAGAATTTTATGATAGACTGCTCCTGTTGCAAGGGAGTCCCGACAAAAGCGGGGGAGAGCTGTGTGAAATTTTGCAAGTTTCGGAGGTCATTTTGCAAGAGGGTGAGGCTCACGAAGAGGAGTGGTTGTTGGATGTTGAAAAGGTGGACAAGTTTTTGTGTGGACGTTGTAGGAGATGTACATCGGATATTGAGGATGAACCATGTGAGAGGTGTAAAAGAGTTATAGAAGAATCATGTTGAATGTAGAAAAGATTGAAAATGGTTTCATAATTTGGTTTTCGATAATGAAAATGCTACTTTGTATAGTAACATACAAATCAATTCTTGTTCTGTATGTAAAACTTAAAAATATTAATGACTCTAGAGTTTTTGTGTTAACAGAGTGGAAATCCATTTTAAAATGAATAAATAAGTATTAACAGAGTGGAAATCCATTTTAAAATGAATAAATAAGTATTTTTCCACAATATTTTTATAACGAACAAACGTTTTCGCCAAGGTGACTTTGCATTGTCAAGGTCCAAATGAAACTAAACAAAATTAACGAGATTCATACTTCACTCAGCATTTACAACGTTGCCACATGTGTGGGCGGAGTTACAGTGATTTTACAAATTTGCCATATGTGGGTGTGGGTCATAGATTTTTAATATAATATACTAGATGTAGTACTCCGTGCAAAAAGTGAGTCATGGAATATCGCGCGTTTGACGTTTTGGTTGGCAACACATTTCAGTTTTCCTTACATTTCAACACATCCTAGATAACTGTTCTCTAAACTTTAATAAATCCGAAAACAATTCACATAAGTCGTTATTTTCTATAGAAAAATGATGTGGTCTGGAACCATAACGTCAAAAATGACTCACTTTGATTCATACAAAATTTGTTAACTACGACATCTAGTATATTATAATAAAAATCTATGGTGTGGGTATAAACGTCGAACGCGCGATATACCATGCCTCACTTATTGCACGGAGTAGTCCATCTAGTATATTATATGAAAATCTTTGAGTTTCACCAACATAATATGTATTGTAAAATTTCGTTTAGTTTCATTTGGACCTTGACAATGCCAAGTCACCTTGTCGAAAATGTTCGGTCGTTATAGAAATATTGTAGAAAAATACTTATTTATTTATTTACTAACTTTAAGATATTCTTTATCAAGTTAGTGTCATAAAAAATTATATTTTTTAAGAGTTTGTTTATTATTTATTGTTTTGTTATGAAATAAAAGTATTTTAAAGTTACATATTTTTTTTTGAGATGGCCGATTAATTTTAAAATATCTAATAGATCAAAATAAAATGCAACAAATACAGCGATCATGCTTTCGATTGGGAATAATTCAACCATCTAGATACTTATCATACCAAAGGAAAACAATCAAAGGATTTGGCTCTGAGGTAGTCTCTATACTAACTATCAACCCTACTAATTCCCGATTATTAACGTTTGAAAAATCTTTTACGATTCTACATGTATTCATTGGTACCGATTTTAATTTTTTCCAAAAAACTTAAAATTTCTAGCTTACGGCAAAACGATTCTGGAGTTATGCCAGTGGCTGACAATGAACGGTAATAATATTATTTTGATAATTTTTTAATAACTCAATAGAGACGAAGTTGGAATATTATTGGAGAACCAGGAACTCAAGACACCGGCTGGTTTACGAGATCACTTTATAAGCTTGCGCAACGTTCATCAATGACACCTTATTGAGATCCCTTATCAATGCAATGCATTTTTTGAAAGTTCTATATATTTTAAAAATGAGAAACTGATTGTTTGAAAATAAGTTGTTTTTATCATCGACATTTATGAATTAACGAAGAATCCTTTTTGTAACCATCTATTGAGTAGTTGGTTTTTTGAAAGCTACAGTTCTTATACACGAGGTGACAGTGTTCTCGCGCATATGTCACCCCTGAAACGCCCCAGAAATATGATTAAAATATTTGGCTTGTTTACCTACAGAAAAAAAAATATTAAAAAAAATTATTTAAAAAAAAAAATAAAAAATATTATTTTTAAATGAAATGTATCTCGTCAAATGATATTATTTGGTACCTAATAATATCATTTTACGAGAAAGCAATGTCTTTTAATCTCGTTACTTAAAGCGGTGTATTTCTAGTTTTAGTTATAATCAAATGATTTTTTTATAATATTACTAGAATTTGGAATAGCCACGTCGCAAATATATGTTATTTTTTTAATTTTATCATGTATTATTAAATCGGGTCTGTTATGTTGAATTGACCGGTCAGTTAATATTGTTTTATCGTAATAAAGCGAAATATTATTATTTTCTAAAAATGAAATCGGATCATATTCATAATATGGTTTTATGTTTATCGCGTCAATTAATTTATATTTAATAGCTAAATTTTGATGTATTATTTTTGCTACTTGGTTATGTCTAAATGTATATTCTGATTGCGCGAGAAAAGAACAGCCCGATATTATATGCTCAATTGTTTCCGGAAAAGCCAAACATTTTCTACAACTATCATCTACTTACTACATAAGACAGTGAGTATAAGTTTGTCTGGAGGAGGAAGCGGTTAACTTCGAAAGCGTTCGATCGAATATACTCCAAATTCGTGATTTATACTGATGGTCGATGGCAGAGCGGTTAGCGCGTTGGGCTAGTAATCCAGTGGTCGCGAGTACGAATCCTGCCTCGACCGATTTCATTCACCTATAGCACAAGCATTTATGCTTATTTTAGGGAACGTAGGAATATGTATATGTACTTGTTTAACAAGGACATATTCATAAAAAATATGCATACTTATTTACTTATTGTATATATTTTTATTTATTTATAATATTAAAATGTGTCACAAAGTAGTAGCAACATCATATGAACATAAAAAAACAATCGTTTATCCATGATGTATTTTTTATTTATTAAAAAACCAGGCTTGTAAAAATCTTGATCTTGCAATGCGCAAGTCTGTCGCAAGACTGCAAGATGAGCGCAAGTCTGTCGCAAGACCGTAAGATGAGCGAAATTCTTTGAAATGTTTTGTTTTTATGGCATTTCTTTTTGGTCAATGCTACAAGCATATTTACGTTACGCCTATTTTCCGCAATCTGTATATCGCGCAGCAGTTTTATGCTACATTTTAATGAAACTCATTTTATTTTTTGTTTAGGGCCGGTCTTATAAACGTCCGTTAGTTAGATTTCAGACCAAACAAACCGAAATTTGATACAAATGCTCTATATTTCGTGTTCGGTAAATGTGGCAACACTTCCAACCTTTTCCGATCCCTGAAATATTGTTACCTACATAGGAACAAAAAACAATCGTCAATACTCTCTCGTCGTGTGTGAACGCATTGCACTGTGACAGAAAGTTATATAGTCGACTCAAGAGAAAATATACATATTTTCTACCTTTTCGCATCAATCATCGAAACTACGCGCCGTGCGCTATTTTGAATTCCTGAACCGTGTTCAGAGGAAGTTTTAAAGTGTAAATCAGTGTTGTGTCATAGAGGTTGGTGTAGTGCCCTCCGTGAAGACACTACACAAGACGAAGGAAGAAGGCTGCCAAGGTAGGTGCAATATTTTCCCTTCTCTCTATACGCAACATCTTTTGGTCCTTTCGATCCGAATTGTCCATCCTATGGTCCATTCCGAGCCTATTATCCTAAATTCCAGCCACATCGGACGTCATCAAATCGTATTTGTATGACAAAACACACGTAAATTGTGTTATTTCGTTATATTTGTAATATTTCAACATAGTATTATACATAATATTATTCTGAAATATCAATTTATTATTTGAAGACAATAGCAAACAATAACCTCGTTTTGGTCGGTGTACTACATAATTATGTAGGTAAAATTATATTTATTATTTTTTTGTGGCTATTCTTATAATTATTTTATTTGTGAAACGGCAATAGTTGCTTAGTTCAGAGCAGTGTGAATTATTTTCTATGGTCAAATATCTGTAACTAACTTCACGTTGTTTACTACTGAACTGACAGCCGTACAGTATAATATTATCTAGATACCTATATCTCGATCTTATGTTGACAAATAACAATAATAAGTGTATATTATATTATTATATTGTATGTATAGTGTAAAGTATTATATACTCCTTGTGTAGAGTTATATTATCTGTGTTTAAAATGACGAACAAAACAGTTAAGTGTTCACTTGCAGCTTTAAATTTAAAGTGTTTATTCGATTTCGCTATACAGGCGAAATTAAACCCCTCGGAATCGAACATAATAAAATTTAAAGTGCGTTATTCTGACTTAGAGAATATCAAATCCGAGTTTTATGAGAATCATATTCTCATAGAAGCCGCGGCAAAGTCTGATTTCGATTCTGAGACACATAGTGATAGGTATAATCAGTTTATCGAAAACTATTATGAAATCAAACAAATATATTTTGAATTATGTAGTGATAAGCAAGTATCAAAAAATAATGAAAGCAGTAGAATTCAAAATATCAGTCTGCCACATATACCGTTGCCTACCTATAATGGTTCATATGTAGATTTCAACAATTTTATCTCGATATTCAATACATTGATTCACTCGAATAATCAGTTAAATGGCATTCAAAAAATGCATTATCTGTCCTCTTGCTTGAAGGATGATGCCTCACGTGTGATAAAACACTTATCCTTAAGCGAAGAAAACTATGATCTGGCATATAAACTTATTAATGAACGTTTTAATAATGTAAGGTTAATTGCAGATAATCATTTATCGAATTTGCTCGCCGTTAAGCCTGTGGAAAATGTATCACAGTTGCGTAATTTTCTAAATATTGTCAAGGAAAATTCGCAGGCGTTAATTTCTTTGAATATCAATGTTAATGAGTGGGACTTTATTTTGGTTCATATATTAATAAGAAAATTGTATTCTGATTTACGCTGCCGATTTGAAATAACATTGCCCAAAAATGAGATGCCAAAATTTCCCAAACTGTTACAATTTTTGGAAGATCAATGTCATGTCTTAGATGTTACTTCTATGCAATTTTCAAAGGGAAAAACATTCAAGAGTACATTCCATTCTGTGCTACCTTCTAATAACATTAAATGTCATTTCTGCAAGAATCAAGCGCATGCAATTTTCGCATGCGAACAATTTAAAAGGCAGGACGTTAAAACACGTCGTGATTTTGTAAAGGAAAATCGACTGTGTTTCTCTTGTATGAAAAATCACGATATTAAAAATTGCAAGAGTTCCGGAAAATGTAAATTGTGTCAGTCACATAAACATAATACTTTGCTACATTTCGAAAACAAACAAATTGTTCAAACAGTTTCAGATCAAAACAAGTTAATTACATCTGCCGAAATTCATTCAGGCACAATTTCTCAAACGAAGCAAGTCATACTTGCTACAGCTCGCATACCTATTAAAGATTCATTTGGGAACTTTCATCTTGTACGGTGTCTGCTAGATAGTGGGTCAATGTCCTCCTTCATAACGGAGAGTTGCATTCAGCGTCTATCATTAAAGCGCAATAAAATTCAGGTTCCAGTGACGTCACTGGGAGGAAATATTACTCAGGTTCGCGGTTCAGTTTTTCTTACTATGAAACAACGCAGTGGTGAATTAATTTCTACTACGGCCCTAGTACTAAATCGCCTAACCAATAATATACCATCAGCCCGTGTCCCTCAAAGGGTTTTTAATGCATATAAAAATTTATCCCTTGCTGATGAATATTTTTATGAACCTGCTCAAATAGACGTTCTATTGGGAGCAGATTTGTATGCAAGTCTTTTGGATGGCTCGTCAGTTCATTTCTCAGAAGGCATACCCACGGCATTAGGAACCATCTTTGGCTATGTTATTAGTGGTCCATATGATGATTCATCTCATCGCACGTTGAGCAATAATCTTGCGATACATTCCTTCCACTCAGAAACTTCGTTAGATAAATTAATTGAAAATTTTTGGCACTCAGAAAATCTTCCTGAGGTAATGCCTTGCAACCCAGAAGATGATCAATGTGAGGAGTTTTTCATGAAAACTCTTCAAAGAATACCTAACGGTAGGTTCATGGCTAGACTGCCATTTAAGAAAATTCACCCTCAACTGGGAAATTCTTACAACGCCGCGCTGCGTAGGTTTTTAAATTTGGAAAAACGATTTTCTCAAAATGAAAACCTAAAATTCGAATATACAAATTTTATGAATGAGTATTTATCATTGGGTCATATGACTCTTTATAAGGGTGTGACTCAACCTGGTAAGCATTATTATATACCTCATCATGCCGTTTTTAAAACAACAAATCAGTCAAAAATTAGGGTAGTATTTGATGCGAGTGCACAGACATCTACTTCAGTTTCTCTCAACGACTGTCTGTATGCTGGCCCCAAATTACACCGCGATATTGCAGACATCATACTTAACTTTCGTATTCATCCAATAGCTTTAATTTGCGATATTAAAATGATGTTCCGTCAGATTCTGATTGATCCCAAGGATCAGCCATATCAGTTGATTCTTTGGAGAGACTCTCCTTCAGATCCTATTAGACATTACGCCTTGTGCACAGTCACATATGGCGTGACGTCATCGCCTTATGCCTCCATGAGGGTGCTCCGTGAGCTCGCAAGGATTGGGGAGTCTCAGTTTCCTATGGCTTCGAAGGTCTTACAGTCTCAAATATTTGTTGATGACATCATCACCACTGCTGCAACACTTCAGGATGCAGTACTACTTAAGCAGGAACTTATTTCACTGCTAAAAATGGGAGGTTTCGAGCTACGTAAATGGTCATCGAATTGCAACCAGTTGCTTGAGGATGTACCAGCTGATCATTGTGAAGTGCCAAGATCTTTCGACGTTGCAGACTCGTCTCCTTGCATTAAGGTCTTAGGGATCCAGTGGGATCCATTAGCTGATGTGTTTAGGTATCGAGTGAATGTGCCCGGAGATGAATGCACCAAGAGAGCGATTTTATCTACTATTGCAAGAATATTCGATCCATTGGGTTGGATCTCTCCTATAACGTTCAAGGCAAAATTAATCATTCAGAAATTATGGTTGTTGCACACTTCTTGGGATGACATTCCGCCTCAAGAAATTGTCAAAGAATGGAAGAATTTTGTAGCTGATTTAAGTGTTATTGAGAGAACACGTTTAATAAATTTTTGCGTTTCGTCATTCCTTGGTAGAATCAAAATTGATAATGTAATTTGTTGGTCAGACTCCACTATTTGCCTGTCGTGGCTCCAAACCCCGCCTCACTTACTACAAATCTACGAAGGAAACCGTGTTTCCCAGATTTTAAGTTCTACGGCCCATATCACATGGAGATATGTACCATCAAAATTAAACTGCGCTGACATTTCATCTAGGGGTGCATATCCCTCCGTATTATTGGATCATGATTTGTGGTGGCATCCACCATGGCTAAAGGACTCTTTCGAAACTTGGCCGTGCCAAAAGAGAGAGTCTTTAGACTCACACAAACTCCCTGGTCTCCGTGAGACCAAGGTGATTGCTCTATGTGCAGACATGGAGGAGTCTTTTGTTATTAAATTTAGTTCCTTGCAACGACTGCAACGAACTACAGCTTACTGCATAAGATTTATCAATAATTGTCGTCACAAATTTAAAAAATGTACCGGTCCTCTTTCTGTAGAGGAGTTAAAATTATCACTCTTCAAACTTATTAAATGGGAACAATTAATTGCGTTTTCTGAACAGATAGACAAGTTGAGGAATGGCCGTCCCTGCTCCGTGAAACACTTGCAAAAATTATTTCCCTTCCTGGATAGCGAAGGTATGATACGAGTTGGAGGGAGACTGAGACATTCTACTCTTCCATATAATTCTAAATTTCCCATTCTTCTCCCTAAATCTTCTCACTTAACTAATCTGATTGTAGACAACTATCATAAGGTACATTGCCATATCGGTCCCAATGCGCTGAATGCTATTTTACAACAGCAGTTTTGGATTGTTTCTGCTCGGCGTGTAATACGTAGTCGTATTCATAAGTGCGTCACGTGTTTTAAGGTAAACCCCAAGTCGGTGTGCCCTCAGATGGCAGACCTCCCATCGGACCGTGTTCGAGTCGGTCGGGTCTTCGAACGAGTCGCCACAGATTATGGTGGTCCCTTTACTATGCGAGCAAATAAAATAAGAAACTCTAAAACCTTTAAGGCCTACTTATGCATATTTGTCTGTCTGGCCACGAAGGCAGTCCATTTAGAAGTTGTGTCGGACCTCTCAACTGAGGGATTTCTTGCAGCCTTCTCGAGGTTCTCATCCCGTAGAGGACTTCCGACGTTTATTCGATCAGATTGCGGCACAAATTATGTAGGGAGTAGCAGACATCTCAATGAAGTTGATAAGTACCTCTCAAGTTCAGCAGTGCAGGAGGTATTGTCAAACAAAGCCAGCCAGCGTGGTATCACTTGGCATTTTAATGCTCCAAGTTACCCAAACAGCGGAGGATTGTTTGAAGCCGGAATTAAGGTGGCTAAAACCTTACTGAAGAGAGTAATTGGAGAGCAGATATTAACTTTAGAAGAGTTCATGACGGTTTGTGCGGAAGTAGAGGCAGTCATGAATTCAAGACCTTTAACGTCTCTGTCGGAGGACGCCTCAGAGTGGAATGTACTAACTCCAGGCCATTTTTTAATAGGTCAACCTCTTGTAGCCGTTCCTGAAAAACGTATGGATGACGTGCACGTTTCTAGACTTACACGTTACCAATTAATTAAGTCGATTTCCCAATCATTCTGGAACAGGTGGCAGCGAGAGTATCTGCATACTCTCCAGCAGAGATCTAAATGGCTTAAGGCCACGATTCCTCCAAATGTCGGAGATCTTGTTGTCATACGAGAGAACAACATGCCACCCTTGCAGTGGCGATTGGGTAGAATATCGAAGCTTGTCTCCTCTCAGGACGGAGTCACTCGTGTGGTTGAATTAAAGACACCTAGTGGTATCTTGATGAGACCAGTTTCGAAGCTATGCCCACTTCCTTGTCAAAATGACAATGATTTGTAAAGTTTAAGTTTTCCTTTATTTTGTATTAGTTAGGTATACTTTTTTTTACCTTTTTTTTTTATCTTATTTTTTTGCTTATCTTATTTTTTTTGCTTGTATGAAGGTCGTACCTTCACATGACCATTAAGTTTGGGGATTTGTTTGCTATATGTCTCCAAATTTATGTATTTTTTTATATTTCGTTGTGTTTGTCATATAGTTTTAGAAGAGCCGTGGTATACATACCAGGCCTCTTCGGAGGGGAGGATGTTCGGTAAATGTGGCAACACTTCCAACCTTTTCCGATCCCTGAAATATTGTTACCTACATAGGAACAAAAAACAATCGTCAATACTCTCTCGTCGTGTGTGAACGCATTGCACTGTGACAGAAAGTTATATAGTCGACTCAAGAGAAAATATACATATTTTCTACCTTTTCGCATCAATCATCGAAACTACGCGCCGTGCGCTATTTTGAATTCCTGAACCGTGTTCAGAGGAAGTTTTAAAGTGTAAATCAGTGTTGTGTCATAGAGGTTGGTGTAGTGCCCTCCGTGAAGACACTACACAAGACGAAGGAAGAAGGCTGCCAAGGTAGGTGCAATATTTTCCCTTCTCTCTATACGCAACATTTCGTCTTATAACAATCCGTTAGTTAAATTTTAGTAAAATTTTACCGATAGCCTTTACTGACGGTCGGACCACCGATTAAGCGTTCGTTAACGATAAGTTATGGAAGGATTGAGTTTTTTCACACTTGTTTTTTTATGTTGCGGTACATTTTTAATATTACGAATATTTTGAAAAATACTGTTTTATATTTTTTGGATTTTTATATTGAATTGCTTTTTTTCGATAAAAAATGTCGGCCGACAGTGATTTTGAATAACCAAAACGAATTTGATTACAAGATTGTGTTTGACCAAATATTTTATTATTTCAACATGTGTTTATATTCCCTCAAAAATAAATCCAACGTTGTTACTGTTCTAAATTTAAGAGTATATAGTAGGCTATATAGAATATTTTGAAAATATTTTCCCCAGTACCCTCAAAAGATACGTCTTTGAAATAAGGAATGTAATGTTTGTAATTGCATCTTTATTTTATTGCATGAGTTTTTTGAAATTTGAATTTGTTTAATACTTTTCTTGTATAATTAGTTTTAGCAAACCCTTTTTAATTTTTTTTATTGTAAGTAACATTAAAACTACAAGGCCTATAAAGTAGATTTTTACTTCAATAACAGAGAATATGAAAATCTACCGGCTGAATTTTTTATTATAATAATATTTTAATTAGTATTCTTGCTATTTTACCTTTAAATTTTACCTTTTTTCACGAAAAAATATTGTATATCACCTAATATGTAATAAATAATATTACATATTAGGTGATATACAATATTTTTTCGTGTTTCATACATTAGAATGTAATTTAGCGTGCATTTTTGTGTACATCCGTATACCTAGCCTATACGAAATTCAGAAGTAAAAAAAAATCCATAGTAATATAATATAGGTACCTACGCTTTAGAGAAAATATAAAAAAAATCTCTGTTGTATGTATAATTTAGATCACAATTTGTTCGTATATAAAGTTAAGGCGGGAAATCAAAAACTCGGCGGCAGAGAGTGGGGAACGTTTTCTTCAAGATTTCTACACCATACATGGAAAATATTTTGAGAAAAGTTTTTTGTTTCATGATTTTAACGCAGCTACCGATATAATAGGTAATTCCGAAATATACTTTTCAACTTTATACATACCATCACGGCATACCCCACGATGCGAGGTGACCAGCGACGGTGTGTGGATTTCGCACCTTACAAAAGGGAGCACGACACATAGTACCTACGTGAAATAATACAAATAAAATAAAAAATCCCCACACACCAGTCTTGTCTCGCCTAAAAATGCACTACATTCAGAATGTGTGATGGTGAACCTCATTGCTGAACTATGTGAGATGTTATTGTTGCCTGTTGTATTTTCTATTACCCGGCTCTTATGGGACACCGAAAATCGGTTATATTTTTTTATATTGCTCTTCAGGCAACTAACTTGTACTATATAAAATATTAATTTAATATCACTCAATAACAAGTTGTCACATTCTGGAGATTTACGATATTAATCGTCTAACAGATCCAGACTGAAAACACAAAGACTATGTCTCCACCGGAAATTGAGCCCGGGACCTTTGGATCAGCAGTCAGATACCTAACCAACTAATAAAGCTACGAAGGCCGAAAATGTCGGTAATGAGGAGATTATCGGTAATGAGAAAGCCGAAAATGTTGGTAAAGAGGAAATTACTTGTTTGTAAGCCATATATGTTTTACTGAATAAACAAAAAAGCATGGTATCAATTTGATATGCAAAAGTATCTACGGGTTGAATTTTATTTCTCGATGTTGAACAAATAATGATAGTCCGTTTCTGACAAATGGCAGAATGGGTCGGTATGGGAATACGTTAAGACACTAAAACATACATTTCTGGGAAAAATGAGATAAACTGCACAAACCATCACGTCTTGAAGCCTGACATATTGATACTGCCCATAATATCGACCTACATAACACATATAGTTTTGGATGAACGAAACTATATTTTACCTACATAACGACCTACATAACACATATACTTTTGGATGAACGAAACCTACACAGCATCCATGATATTTTCACAGATTATTGAGAATCACCTAAAAAATCTACATGAAAATTACTAGAACTCGTTTATAAAATTTGATATTGGTATTCGAAAAAACTGAAGGTATAACTGTATGTATGATAAAAGTCGAGAACGAATGTTTAGTAGACAAGTAGATGAATACTTGGGGAATATGTTTGAACGAAATGGAAGACCTGACAAAGACATTGAAAGAAGAGTTATGGCAGGTAATAGAATAAACGGAACACTCAGACCAGTAATGTTCGATCCAAGCATCTCCAAGGAAGCCAAAATTTCCGTACACAAAGCAATTGTAGTGCCTACTTTGACGTATGCAGTGAAACTTGGACGTGGCAAAAGACACATGAAAATGGAATAAATGCTGTAGAAATGAAATAATTAAAAAAGAGTATGTAACAGGACAATATATTTTAACAGATTTTTAATTATCTCAATAGAGACGAAGTTGGAATATTTATTGTAGGAGAATCGGGAAATCAAGGCACCTACAGGGCTTACGACCTGTCATCGGCTGGTTTACGTGATCACTTTATGCGCTTGCGCAACGTTCACCAATTATGCCTTTTAATGAGATCCCTATCAATTCAATTTTGAAAGTTCTATATATTGTAATACTGAAATTCTTTTCGCTTGAAAATAAGGAATTTTTTACTACAGCCATCTATGGGTGAAATTATGAACAACAATCTTATTATTTTTATTTATTTTGTTGGAACGCCATCTATTGAGAGAATTGGTTTTTTGTAAATAATGAAAGCTACAATTCTTATATCTGAGGTGACAATGCATTTTTCGCATAGAAGTCACCCCTGAATTGCGCCAGACTTATAAGGTCATTTTTGTCTTATTTACCTACTTGTACCAATGTGTAAGTAATCGAATATTTTTTTTTTTTTTTTGCGCATATGCAATAATAAAAAAATATTCGAGGACAATATATTATAATAGAAGCAAAAAGAGGACATAAGGAGTGACTGCTGGATAAAGAAGGATATTTATAAGTAAAATGAAAGTGAATTCCCCTAGGTAGCTTGGATATATTGAAAGAATGAACGATGAACGACTGACCAAAAAAATATACATGAGTGTAGATATGAGGTAAATAGCAGAGGTCGCCCCCCAGAAAGGGATGGCATGACCAAGTGAATTATATTTTGATAGAAGGAAAAATAAAAAGCTTGAACAATCGACGAGCATGTATGAGACGATGTATGGATGTAAAAGAATCCATGAATATGTGCAAAAATAGAGGCGTATGGCAATCGGTTTTCTCTGTCTACCCCGTTAAGGACATGGCGTGATGTATAAAACTTAACATGAATTCAAAAAGTATTTATTCCTTTATATCCAAAGACCTTATATACTAAACATTAAGACCTTATATACTTACATTATTATAAGGTATTTGTTTATATCCATAACACAAACAAATCAATACAACTATTTTTTAATAAAATTATTTATTTTTATTCCGAGTACCTGCTGACACAATAATAAACAATATATTTAAACGTTCAAAGTATTATCGTTTAATAATATTAAAAAAATATATCACTATAGATTTATTTTGATGAGTTAATACATACCTAGTATGTAATTTTGGAACCCCCTGAAAACCCTTACTCCTTTGATAATTTATCCATAAATTCTCCACACGATACCCGTTGAGAATTTCAAGTGAAAAATGCGAAATTGTAACTTTCCATTGATAAATAATGATAAATAACTTAATTACAACATATTTTAATAACCACAATGAGTTTCTAAATTATAGAACGGGTGTGTTCCAAAGAATAAATTAATATTTCTAGAAATGAGTTATTATAATTCATTATAATGACTCCTTTTGAATATTTATGTTGGCAAGTGTGCATCCATATAAATTTAGTATCACAGATAATATGGAAGTAAACTTTCAGTATACTTTTTAGTATATGCTGTTTTCAAAAAGAGAGAAAACAGATTTATTTGTATGCACGCTTGCCAACATAAAAACACAAAATGAGTTATTTTAATGAACGGTCTATATTATAGTGCATTCATTATAATAAGTCCTTTCGTGTTTTTGTATTGGCAAGCATGCATAGTTGACAATCTGGCGAATTTAGTTCTACGGAGTTGCTAGCATTTTAAATATTTCGCTACTTTGTAAATTTACGGAGACTGCTTTTATAAATCATTTTATTGTTTTTGGTGGTGTGTCAAAAAATAACTTTTATTGTCTTTATTTTGTGACAAATTCTACAGAATTAATTTATTCAACTTAGCGTTATTTATACGTTGTCATATTGAGCAAAGTTTGATTTCTTCCATCTGACAACACTAAAAAGTTATTATAGTGAATACATTGTAAAATTTACGCCAAACATCTTGATCAATCTTCCGATTGCGCAGAGCGCAAATTTGTCTTTTTGCTTCGTTGGTTTATGTGCAAATCGCTCAGCTTCTCGGCTAAAAAACCAAGAGATATTTGGCTATACCTACCTATGTATGTTTCGAGGAAGTTGAAATAATGTTTTGAGGTCTTTTGAGAATAATGTAGAAAGGTACGTTCCTACCTAAAATTTACGTCAAAGCATCTTGACTGAAAATGGTTAAACAGATCGAGCAACGCTCACAGAATCCATGAAAGATTTATATTTTCACATAAAATATAACCTCATTTCAAATTCCATGTCGTCTATCCCTGAGGAGAAATACTAAACGAAGGTACTTACTCGTTTCAAACACCATAGATACTGCATGGACCAGTCTATACACCGACCATAGAACGCAACATGAATATATACATATTAGACATTCATGATGTATGTAGGTACCTACCTCTATACCTATATAAAACGATAGCCTATGCATGAGGATGGCTAGTGGTAATATGGAGGTTCCCGCCAATTTGTAATGCATTTTAAATTTAGCAAGAGTGACCTACAAAATTGTGTTGCTTTTAATAATATAATAGAATAGGAAAGAAAATTTTGAACCGCGCTGATGGAAATTTTAATAATAATTGAGAATCATGTAAATGTTTAGAATTTATATGCTTTAATTTAAACCAATTTAAACAGTTTAATGTTCTATAAAGCAAATGGTTAATTTTATGAAAATATTTGTGGAAACATTTGTTAGCAAGTTGTGATTGTGGCAGAAAAATTTAAAAAAAAAAATTGTGGTCAAAATGGTAGAAAGAGATGAAAGTACTTTTTATTTTTAAAGAGTGTTGGGAATCAAGGCATAATTCAGCCGAAACTTGATTGCTAGGTTAGGTTAGGTTTATTTAGGTTAGGGTTTGTGAGATCTGATTAGGTTTGGTTAGGCTATAGGTTACATAGGTTATGTTGTGTTAGAAAAAGAGTCGAAACAAGAGTTATAAGTTCGATTAGTTGAGCAAGCGAAATGTAAAGTACATAGGCCTACCTCACATCTCTCCCGGCCTCTCTATCATGGGTCTACTGCATCCAGTCATTAGCAACCCACTTTATATCATCGGAACATCACGTAGGTGGTTTTCCTCTGCCTCTTTTGTCCTCATATGGTATCCATTCCAAAATCTTCTCTTTAGATGACATCAGTTACTCCTAAACTTCTTCGTATTTCTGAATTTCTCACTCTATCTTGTTAGTTTGTGTTTCAGCATCTATGCAAGAATTTTAATCAAAAGCACGGGTATGTTTACCTAATGTATGTACAGAAAATAATATTTGGGATGTTATAGAGCATTTTTCGGGCGGCAGAGAATGTACATTATAAAACTATTTACAGAGGGAGAGAATTGAAGAGTCAGAGAGAGAATTGACGTTTGTAAGATAATATTTCCACTCAGAAAGAGATCTTTTCTTACGTCCTCATACACCCTTTATTACACATATCCCCACAACGTCATCTTACACATGCAAACATACCTTCACTCTCAAAAATACACTTGTTTTTTATGAGTTACTTTTTAAATTTTTATACTTTTAAAGCTGGTTGGTAACCGGAGGGGTTACCAATCAAACGTAGTTAGTAATCAGAGTGGTTACTATTAAATATAAGTGGTAACCAGAGGGGTTACCAGTAAAGAGAGTTTACTATATCCCAAGTGGATATGATTTGAAATAAGAACACAAGGACAGTGGTTTAGAGAGAAGAAGAAAAAATGGTCAAAAGTAACAATGAGTATGTATATTGATCACGATTAATAGTTTGCTTAAAGGTAAATTTACAATTGATGAAATAACTTACAAAGGAACTTTCTCACGATGAGTAGGTATAACGAGCGAGTTAGCGGGTGTGTTCGAAGTGTCCGAATCTTCGCATGTTGAAGTACCATCGTGCTCGCGGGGTCGAGAGATGACCGGTGGTCGAGAGACGAAGTGTCGGCGAGACGGCGTGGTCGTAACGGCGGTGTGAAGTGACGAATCGAAGTGACGGAATACGGAAATGAAGTGACGACGTGTAGAGGTGTAGACTCCCTTAAATAGTGCTGCGCTGGGGGTAGCAAGTTCAATGTCCTCGAACTTTCTAGACTTATTTATTTGAAGTGTCATACATACCCAGTTGAGGAGTATTGTCACTTGTTTGACGTTGCGGGCGATGAACTCGGCCTAGCGATAAACAAATGTACTTGCCGTCGCTAGGCGCGCGCTCGAAAGAAATTTCGAGATGTGGCCTGCCACACTTTTATACCTTGAAATTTATTGAGTATTTATGTACCTATAGCGAAAGGGTATTGCGTAATTATTGTTAGTATTACCTCAGAACAGGCTTCGCCTAGTGAGGTAATAAATTCCATTGTATATTTAAGTTTAGATATTGTATTTATTTGATGTATTCCAACTGTCGATTCGTTCAAGAGAATGAATTAATTCTATTGAAGGAATAGGCAGTTTAAATCTAAGATGCGTGTACGAAGGAACATTTTGTATGGCGTAGTGGACTTTTTGCATGCTAATAACACCAACTAGAGGCCTCGAGCATATATGTTCCCATACATGGATTTACTCAGAATTCGGAGTAGAACATTATATGTGAGTTTTGTGTATCTGTGTGTGTGTCTGTGTGTCCGTCCGTTCCCCTTATTACTTTTGATCCGCTCAATTTACACAGCCCAAAATTTCAGAATATATAAACAGTTATAAGCCTACAAAACTTCTATACTCAGAATTGTGAATTTTTGTTCAGTCAGAGGTTATCAACTTTTGAAATTTTAGATTATTTTTCCATATATCTCAGAAACCATAAAAGCTAGAACGCTGAAATTTGGTATAAACATAGACAAATACAAAATCTCAAATTAGTTTTTTTGAAAAAAATCCAGGGTTTCTCAAACATTTTTTATTAAGAAAAATATTTTATTTATGATAAATTTTTGAGTTTAACTGCCTATATTTCCATTTTTTTTAAAATAATCGAAAAAAAGCCGAAACACCCCAACTAAATAATTTAATTTTCTACAAAAAATATTGTCATTATATTAGCAAATAAAAATTGAATTTAGTGACGACATCGCTTCATACAATTTGTATGGCAGTCGCCTACACACAATATCTAAGAAGACTTAATAGTTTGATACTAATCTCCAAACATACATACATACCATCATGCTGTTTTCATATTCTGGGTAAGATCAAAGGACTGACCTCCATACTATCCTATCTTGACATACATACCTAGTTACATGTGTTATATAGAAAACCAAATATCTTAAAATATTAAATAATTTGTATTTATGGGTTTATAGTTTGGTACTTATTCTTCAACTATACATACTATCCAGTTGGACAGTTGGATCTCATGTGTTACATGCAACTGTAGACAGCCAATCAACACGTCACAATTGAAGTTATGGTTGGCCATTTGACTGATGTCAATAGATGATGAGAGAGATGAAATAGCGAAGGATATTCGAGAATGAAGAGTTTATAGACGATGCGGGATCATTTGCAAGGATAATATTAATAGATAGGTATCGATTGTTCTTGTGTTTTGACAGATAAGATGAATAGAGCCCCCATAGCTTGTAATATAAGCTCAACGATGCGACTAAAATTTAACATCAGATTTGGTTTACTTGCAGTAGGTACTAGGTATAATACCAGTCATATTTATTGATGTGACTTAAAACGTTGTGAAATAGAGTGACGTATCACATATTTGGTCCAATATTTACTGAGTTATGTATAAAATCGTAACTAAAAATTTGGGTTACATTCGGTTTTATTTGCGTATTTCAATTTCCGACGAAATGCAATTTCAAGTTCTTCACTTATTAAAATAAATTCAACATTAATTATCGATGAAGTTTTTATTTGGTAGAATTCCATTAGAGATATAAATTCAACATTTTATTTGGACAAAATGTATACATATGTGGCGAGTAAATTTTGCTACAAAGAAATGCATGAGAAATATTATCACGGAGCTCGATATTTATTTAAATTGTCATTTTATTTATTTATTTATTTATTAAAAGAAACACCAACAGAACATAGGAATACACATAAAACATAATATAGACAGTTAGAATCAGCATAGTAGTTCCAATGCTCCAATAACAGGTGTTTACAACATAATGTAATAAGTATCACCAACAGAACATAGGAATACACATAAAACATAATATAGACAGTTAGAATCATCATAGTAGTTCCAATGCTCCAATAACAGGTGTTTACAACATAATGTAATAAGTATCACCAACAGAACATAGGAATACACATAAAACATAATATAGACAGTTAGAATCAGCATAGTAGTTCCAATGCTCCAATAACAGGTGTTTACAACATAATGTAATAAGTATCACCAACAGAACATAGGAATACACATAAAACATAATATAGACAGTTAGAATCAGCATAGTAGTTCCAATGCTCCAATAACAGGTGTTTACAACATAATGTAATAAGTATCACCAACAGAACATAGGAATACACATAAAACATAATATAGACAGTTAGAATCAGCATAGTAGTTCCAATGCTCCAATAACAGGTGTTTACAACATAATGTAATAAGTATCACCAACAGAACATAGGAATACACATAAAACATAATATAGACAGTTAGAATCAGCATAGTAGTTCCAATGCTCCAATAACAGGTGTTTACAACATAATGTAATAAGTATCACCAACAGAACATAGGAATACACATAAAACATAATATAGACAGTTAGAATCATCATAGTAGTTCCAATGCTCCAATAACAGGTGTTTACAACATAATGTAATAAGTATCACCAACAGAACATAGGAATACACATAAAACATAATATAGACAGTTAGAATCATCATAGTAGTTCCAATGCTCCAATAACAGGTGTTTACAACATAATGTAATAAGTATCACCAACAGAACATAGGAATACACATAAAACATAATATAGACAGTTAGAATCAGCATAGTAGTTCCAATGCTCCAATAACAGGTGTTTACAACATAATGTAATAAGTATCACCAACAGAACATAGGAATACACATAAAACATAATATAGACAGTTAGAATCATCATAGTAGTTCCAATGCTCCAATAACAGGTGTTTACAACATAATGTAATAAGTATCACCAACAGAACATAGGAATACACATAAAACATAATATAGACAGTTAGAATCAGCATAGTAGTTCCAATGCTCCAATAACAGGTGTTTACAACATAATGTAATAAGTATCACCAACAGAACATAGGAATACACATAAAACATAATATAGACAGTTAGAATCATCATAGTAGTTCCAATGCTCCAATAACAGGTGTTTACAACATAATGTAATAAGTATCACCAACAGAACATAGGAATACACATAAAACATAATATAGACAGTTAGAATCAGCATAGTAGTTCCAATGCTCCAATAACAGGTGTTTACAACATAATGTAATAAGTATCACCAACAGAACATAGGAATACACATAAAACATAATATAGACAGTTAGAATCAGCATAGTAGTTCCAATGCTCCAATAACAGGTGTTTACAACATAATGTAATAAGTATCACCAACAGAACATAGGAATACACATAAAACATAATATAGACAGTTAGAATCAGCATAGTAGTTCCAATGCTCCAATAACAGGTGTTTACAACATAATGTAATAAGTATCACCAACAGAACATAGGAATACACATAAAACATAATATAGACAGTTAGAATCAGCATAGTAGTTCCAATGCTCCAATAACAGGTGTTTACAACATAATGTAATAAGTATCACCAACAGAACATAGGAATACACATAAAACATAATATAGATAGTTAGAATCAGCATAGTAGTTCCAATGCTCCAATAACAGGTGTTTACAACATAATGTAATAAGTATCACCAACAGAACATAGGAATACACATAAAACATAATATAGACAGTTAGAATCAGCATAGTAGTTCCAATGCTCCAATAACAGGTGTTTACAACATAATGTAATAAGTATCACCAACAGAACATAGGAATACACATAAAACATAATATAGACAGTTAGAATCAGCATAGTAGTTCCAATGCTCCAATAACAGGTGTTTACAACATAATGTAATAAGTATCACCAACAGAACATAGGAATACACATAAAACATAATATAGACAGTTAGAATCAGCATAGTAGTTCCAATGCTCCAATAACAGGTGTTTACAACATAATGTAATAAGTATCACCAACAGAACATAGGAATACACATAAAACATAATATAGACAGTTAGAATCAGCATAGTAGTTCCAATGCTCCAATAACAGGTGTTTACAACATAATGTAATAAGTATCACCAACAGAACATAGGAATACACATAAAACATAATATAGACAGTTAGAATCAGCATAGTAGTTCCAATGCTCCAATAACAGGTGTTTACAACATAACCTCCTCAGGCCCAGAGACTTTTTTTTTTTTAAAAGTGGCGAAATTTTGAATTCTGTGTGAAAATAATATTTGAAAAATTTCTAAGAAGAAATTTTTTTTTTAAATTTCCGCTTTTCCGGAAAATCGTATGTCCCCTCTAGGGGACATTGGGCCTCGAGACTGATTTTGTAAAAGGAAAGAATAAATATCAGTATCTCATTTTCAGTTTATTGAAAATCAGGCTATTCGACCGAGAAGGACCTCTAACACCCGAAATAAAACGTACAGAAAGAGAGGCAACAATCCTGGACTGGCAGAAGTCATGGGATGAGTCAAGCACGGGACGATGGACCCACCGCATGATAAAAGACATTAAAACATGGACTACAAGAAGGCATGGGGAGATATCCTTCCGCCTCACGCAGGCATTCACGGGCCATGGAGTCTTCATACAGTACACGCACAAAATTGGAAAAAGATCAAATCCAACGTTTGTGTACTGCGAAGAGGAGGACGATGTGGAACATACGTTCTTTAGATGTAGCCGGTGGGTATCGGAGAGAGAGGCACTGGAGAGAGAATTGGGAGGGCCTCTGGAGCCAGACGCACTCGTAGAGTGGATGCTGCAGACGCTGGAGAGCTGGAGCACGGTGAACACATATGTTGAGAATATAATGAGGAGAAAAGAAGAAGATGAACGTAGCGAGCAGGCAGAACGAAAATAGGACAAAGGTTGCACAACAGGGTAGGCCGAAAGGCAGGGACCTGTGTGCTACAGAAGATGAGGGGTTTTAGCTGGTGGGACTCCAGCACTACCTGGCCAGAAAGGCCAGGTGTCCATAATGGAGGTCACTTAGGTCAATATCCGAAACTTCTCCATCGACCTCTAAATTTACAAAATTTGCAAATGAAGCGGAATCTGAAAGCAAATTAAAATATTTATTTATTTTTGTAAATATTTTTGTAACATTTTGTATTTTTGTAACATGTCAATGCATGCATAAGTAATCTGATATTGCTGCAAAATCAATAAGAAAACAGAAATTTCTTACGATAAAATAAAACAATTGAGTAATCTAAAACATTCTCTATTCTTGATTCAATCTTGCATTTTGCTTTGCCTAGGCCCAATGTCCCCTGTAGGGGACATCCAAACTTGGCGGCTCACTGCTATTGTAAATTTTAAATTTTCTGAAAATCTGAACAGCATCTACGTAAAATGAATATTTTTGAATGTAATCACAGAAAAAAATACAAAAAATAAAAAAAAGAAAATAGAAAAAAAATGAACTTACTTAGTTGATGACCAAAAAATTGAGTTTTTCTTGAAGACGACATTTTGACACATTAAAAAAATATCAACTGATTTTTATTTAAATTTATTGTTGGTAAAATTCAATACTGCCATCTTTTGGTGATTAGTTGCACACTTTTGTAAACTAAATTAAGTAGGTGATAAGGTAGGAAACTTCTTTTTTGAAAGTATATTTTATGTCCCCCACAGGGGACGCGGGGCCCGAGGAGGATAATGTAATAAGTATCACCAACAGAACATAGGAATACACATAAAACATAATATAGACAGTTAGAATCAGCATAGTAGTTCCAATGCTCCAATAACAGGTGTTTACAATATACATATATTGAATATATATCGCTTAATTGAATATTAAATATATATTTATTTATTTATACATCTTCTTGTACATAATATAAACAAATATAATTGTACACTGGCGGGCTTATTGCCATTAGGCAATTTCTTCCAACCAACCAGATACAAAGTATTACAACATTGTGTATGTACAACAGCAAAAGAATAAGAGTAAAAGAAATCAAAGAAAATACCTATAACACAAACTATTAAAACAAAAAGAAAAAAAAAATAATTCATAGCAAGAAAAAAGGATATGGTAAGGACAGGAGAGGAATCGGGATCAGGTGTTCAAGGATAAATATTCCTTCTTTAGTTTTTTCTTGAAAATTCTAAGTGAGTTAGACGACGCAATATCCGGACTAAGGCTATTCCATAATCTTGCTGATTGTACTTCGAACGAAGAGCTGAGATATTCTGTATTATGGTTAGGTATGGATAGTGTTGTACGTTCAACAGATCGGAGTGGAAGTCCATGATTGGATAAATAAGTGAATTTGCTTTTGAGGTACTGTGGCAGGTTTGGGTTCGATAGAATATTGTACAATAGTGACAAAATGTGTATATTGCGCCGCTGGCGTATCCTGGGCCAACAAAGAAGATTGCGGTAAGATGATATGCGATCATATTTTTTCAACCCAAATATTACATTTATAGAAAGTAAATGTTAATTGATTTAATTAGCCTTTAGAAAATAATCTAAATAGGTAACTATAACACACACAGTGTAGTGTATTGTTAAAACACACTTCAGAGAAGCAATTATTAAGGGAAAACATCTCATAATGAATGTTGACTTGCTTGTATCAAACGCTTGAAGGTGCTGAGGCTGATTTTAAGCATCTGTTATAATATGTCATTGTATATATGACCCAAATCATATTGAATAATAAAACTGGTCTTAATGAAAAATGTCCCCGACACAAATCCTGTTGATTTTTCATGTAAAATGACCCCATCAATCCGAAGTTACCTGCATGTTTTAAATTATTTTAATCCAAGGATAAAAAATACATTATAACTTTACCACTTTGGAATAGGCTCAGCCAGTGAGGAGGTTTATACAAAACATTGTTAATATTATTTTGATTGTATTATTCTTATTTTAATTGTAATGATGATTTTGTATATTTTCATCATCATCGTCATTGGCGCTATAGCCCATTATGAGCCTTGGCTTTCTCATTTTTTCCCATTTAGACCGGTCCATGGCCTGCGTTCTCCAGTTTGCAACGTCAATCCTCTTTAAATCTTTCTGTATGACGTCCATCCACCTCAGCTTGGGTTTACCCACACCTCGTCTTCCCTCTGGTCGTGCATCGACCGAAATTTGTATATTTTGGTTCTAATTGATAAAAAAATTTACTTTGAACTATGTGACACGGGAAAGCCCTTAACTATATTACAAAAACTCCCACAACCACAAGCCCAAATCAGTTCTCTCGGGCTAGAGTTATGACATGAGATCAGGGGGGCAAGTCTGGTCAACAGGCGGAATCAAAACCATCCATGTTTACCCATATCAAGTATATAATTATATTATTGAGTTGTATAACATAGTGAGAACTCCATGAGATAATTATATCCATGATATGGGTAAACATGGATGGTTTTGATTTTATTTCACGAACTTCAGGACGTTCTTGCTCCTTTACAATAGCTATGTTCTTCCACATTTAGAGTATTGTTCTCAAATTTGGATCGACTTGAGATAGTCCAAAAACGATTCCTCAAATTCTTAAATTAAAATAAAAAGTAATTTGTGTACCTACTTATTTTGATTTTAGTTTGTTATCTAGCAGATTCTGTTATTTTTCACAGCAGTAGCAAATTAGGTCCTTCTCCCTTCCTTTTTCCTTCATTTCCTTTCCCGCCTCGGGCAAATGTGTGAAATATATGAATATGTAATCATTTTAAGTATATTTAAATTTAATTTTGTTGTATTGTAGGTACATATTTAATGTAGGTACATCAATTGTGAACAAAAGTAATTGGTCTACCTTTTTTTATTTCATAGTGTATTATTGTACTGTTTATCTTATAAGACTGCATTTGTCCCTTAAATCAATAAATATGGGTAAACATGGATGGTTTTGATTTCGCCGGTTGACCAGCTTGCTCCTCTGGTATAAAGTGGGTAGGTTGATACCACGCCAGATATATGATAAGATGGCTAGTAAAAGAAAAAGCGGGCTACAATAATTGTCGTCGTTGTCTTATTGCGCGTACATGCTTTAAAACTGTGTTTAGTTACCTTCGGTGTAAATCGAGTAGCTGATTAAAATTTAAATCACTCCGTAGAGACTTAACTTGCACATCAAACATCTCTCTAACCGAGCACGGTTTTAATTCAACCCCCACATATTGATTCAGACTAAAGTGGTGACCCCGACTCAACGCTTAAGCTTGTATTTAAAGAATGTCGAGACGGACGAAAATAATGCAGACTTTCTGTTGCGTCTTTCAACGTCCGTTTTGCTGGGACCAAATATTTGTTTTTTTCGTGGTAATTTAAAGTTATTTAATGAACGAAATCACGAGCAGAAGGTGGAGGGATGGGTGTTGAAAGTTTGCCGAAGTGGGGCTGCTCAGTGGAGCTGAAAACTGTGAACAACTTTCATAACTTCGTCGGAGGAATTGCGTTTCAAATGAAACTTTTTATACCTCACCTAATATAGGTAGGTACCTACCTAAATAGCCGGCGGACGAATTAAACGGCTAAAGTTAAAACTTCTGCACCGACGATTTTTAATCGAATTTTATTTTTTATACGATCATTTGGAATTTCAATAAATTGGGTCGTTTTAATTGATTGAATTAATGTTTTATGGTGACTTTTAACTTTGTCATGGTGCGGCACAGTGAACAGATGCCCGATTTCGTATAAACACTATAGGAGACAGGGACGTGCCTAGAACCTTCGGACTAGGCAAACCCTGAAGGAAAACTGGGAAATGTCGAAAATTTAATATTTTTTAGCATCGTTGTTCATTTTAGTTGCAATTAAAATATTTTAAAATCAAATGCCAAAATAATATTTACATTTGTGACCCTGTCAATTCTATCTACATACGGTTCAATTAGAATAAAACAAATAATTTGAATAAATAAATATAATTTGAATAAAACAAACAAAAAAATATAAGGTATAGAATTTTTTAATATAATATTCATAAGCAAGCCAAGATTTTCGGCTTTTATGAGCAATTCCACTACTGATAGGAGAAGGTAGAATTTAAGTATAATTATTATGTTTTAAGTATTTTGTAAGAGAATTTTCTTTCCTGCTCTTAACTCGATCAATGTACTCGAGGTTTCTGTTTGAGTAAGTAAATAAATACATAAAATAAAATACATTTTATGCATTTTATTTTCCTTCATATATACACTGTAGGTAGGTTCTGTTGTACTGAAAGCTTCACATGGTTTGGGGTGGTTGGAAGAGATTGTCCTATGGCATTATTTATTTATTTATATTCGGGAAACAAACAGCTTAATACAATATAAGGGATTAACAATAAAATAATAACTGCTATGCCAATAACATGTTTCCACAAGTATACAGATAAAATTATACTATGTAAGAAGTAGGAAGTAAATATTATTGAGTTAGGAGGGAGTTAAGAGGGAATAGGGAGGGAAGAGGGGGAGTACAGAAGGAGAGGGATTAGTTTATATGAATAATTAATTATTGTAAGAGAAGTTTTGATTTGATATTAGTTATTGAGGAGTTGAATAAGTCAAATTCGTTTAAGTGCTCATTGAAGAAGTGTGATGCTCGATATATGAATGCATGTTGTTTAGCGCTTGTGTTACAGTGAGGCAGGTGTAATAAGTGGTGGGATCGGGTAGCTCGGGTGGGAACTCGAAGAGCTAATCGTTCAAGCAGTTCCGGGCAATCCACGATGGAGTTGGCGATTTTATATAAGTAGACGGCGTCGGAAATATTTCTGCGGTCTTCCAATGTGCTAAGTTTAAAGAACTCAGCAGTTCAGAGTTCGGAAGGAACGAAAATCGAGGTACTTTAGGAATCTATTCTGAATTTTTTCTATTCTATGTATGTAGGTAGAGTACCTAGGATTCCAGACTTGTGAAGAATATTCTAGAATGCTGCGCACATATGTAAAGTATAATGTTTTCAATGTAGATATCTTGTTAAAATGCTTGCATGTGCGGAGGATAAAGCCGAGGATCCTATGAGGATTATGATTATCTTTGTACATAAACTAAATAAACAAGTGTGCTGCAAAATTATGGTTTCACAAATGTGTGCAATATTTTGTTAGAAAGTAATAAAAGTTATGTTCCCTAGTGTAATCATTGTATGGCTGCAGTGCATTATCAAAGACGGACAGTTGAACTTACACTGGTCGACATAAATTTCATTACAAATGTACCAGATCCGTTGAGAGAGCGAGAGAGATCTTTAGAGAAATAGAAAATAACTTTATTACCAAGCTTTGCACTGTTTATGATTGCAACATATTATGCACCAGTGATGTAACATCATCGTTCACATAATATTTTTACTAGACTACTGTTTAAAAATAGAAAGTAATAAGTCCGATTCTATAACTTTTTAAGAACGTTCCGGCTAACGTCTGTTTGAACAAGGAACAAAAAAATAGTTTTGTCTTAAAAGAACGTTGAACGTCTGTTTGAACAAGGAACCAATGATTATTTTTCAAATACTCATAACCATTCGAAATCAGCAAGTATTTTTTTAGTCAGGTATAATAATATATAAGTATTATGGAGTTCTATCAAGAAACTGTCCATCAATAAACTAAATCCATTTAAACCAGCTATGAATGTTTCTGGAGAGTAATTAGAAAATATATGATTGAAAGAATCACAATTTTAAATATCTTGGAAGTCTTCTCACTGATGATTTAGATCCTGACAAAGAACTAAGGTTCCGCATGGAGACAGCTCGCACGATGTTTTCAGAATGAAGACACTGTTTTGTGACGATAGCTAAAACCTTAAATAACCTGATGAAGTGCTACACATGGTCAATACTTCTATAATGGATTTGAAACCTGGACCATAAAGGTCAATATGCTTAACCGTCTGGAGATAAAGTATGAAATGTGGAGGTATTCATGAGAGCAAATGTCGAGCGCGAGCTGGGTGACACAATAAAGCGACGAAAGATATCATATTTGGATCATGTTCTGCGAGGGAAAAAGGACAGGCTGCTCAAATTGATTATGAAAGGCTGCAATAGAGCTACGCCGCAGAATAGGAAGACGTCAGATGTCATGGCTTCGCAACATTCGTGAGTGGACCGGCATCAGAGACGTCGGTAGATAGAGATGCCTTCTCAGCAGTGAATTCACTACAATAGAGTGACGCCTCAGAATAGTAAGACGTCAGATGTCATGGCTCCGCAACTTTCGTTAGTGGACCGGCATCAGAGACGTCGGCTAATTGTTCCGTACGGCGGCGGGTAGAGATGCCTTCTCAGCAGTGAAAGGGGGAACCTGATATGGCACGAAGAAGAAGAAGAAAACGATAGGTATCATACATTAAATTTCGCTACTCGCACCACCACCCGCTCTGCATATGAGGACTGTAATCGGCCACTTCACAGAACGCTAAGAAAGATCGACAAGAAAAAAAAATGCATAGCATGAAAAGTAGCTCATGGAGCCCTCTAGATTAGCAATCTTGACACCATAATGCAAAAGAATAATGGACCTCAGATCTTTTAAATGAAAAATATCAGGGGTATGACCAAGATCTCTGTAAAAAAATAACTTACTGGGAATCTAACAATAGTAAGGAACCATACCTAACTATAACTATTGTTCATTGTTTATTGTATTTTATCCCGCCTAGGTTCTTTACAGAACACTTGGGTTCATCGTTACATGGTTCACAATTTAAAATATTATGGTCACAATAATTGATATAATACATTGAAATAACATGACATCATGGTTTAACAGAGTACAGATATAACATATTAAAGAGTAAATAAAAAAATAAAGAATATAGAGAAACAAAAAATATGTATTAGGTATACAACATAAGCAATTCGGGGAAAAAAAGAAAAGAAAAATTTAGTGCTAGAAGGATGTAAAGCAGGGATGGGCAAACAGTCGATCGCGATCGACCGGTCGATCGCGAGCGGTATTAGGGTCGATCGCGCGCATACTTACAAAAATGTACCTAAAAGTTTACAAAGCCCTGCCCGGCCGGCGTATAAATCAATTGAAAAAAAAAATTTGAAAAATTTTGCAGCTTTGAAAGCAAGAGCAAGCACAGTATCAAATTACAATAATTAGGAAACAGAAGTTGGAAATATCCTCAGTGAATTTGAAAGACGTTTTTCAGACTTACAAAAATTGACAAACGTTGCTACTTTCATGACTTATCCATTTTCTTGTGAGGATGTTGAAATAATTGCTTCTGAAATGTCGAATACTTTTGACATGGACTTGCCTTCTCTTGAAAACGAAATAATGCAGATTATTTCAGACATACACCTCAAAGCCAGAGCAACAGATACCACATTTTGGTCTCTTTTAACGCAAGAAAAATACCCAAATCTAAAGCAAATTGCCCAACAATTAGCTACTTTGTTTGGGTCAACGTATTTGTGTGAATCTGCATTTTCTGAAATGCAAATAATTAATACCGCGATCGGCTTACTGACGAACATCTGTCTTCGTGTTTACGTTTGGCACTTAGTAAATACGTGCCTTCCTACGAGATATTAGCGGAAAACACGCAGTGCCATTCTAAGACCTCTAAGTAGTATGTAGGTAAGTACCAATTATTTTTTCTACTGGTGAGTCGATCGCTCGTCGTCCAATTTTTATGTTGTAGTCCGCTGATGATGTAAGTCTGCCCACCCCTGATGTAAAGTGTGAAGGGTCCTACTAGCATCATGTCCAATAAACAGTTATTTTATATAAAAGTAAGGTACATAGCATTAAAAAAGCAGAAAGAATACAAAAACAAAGTCAAGGATGACAAACCAAACAAATAGGTACACATATATAATAGTTAATTAATTAGTATGTTAGTGTTCATAAAATCACAGATTAGTTGGATTGATGTTTAGTATCTCGTCAGTAGACTAAAAAGCATGACAAAACTTTTAATAATTTCACATAATATTATTACACATGCACTTCATCATACTTTAAAAGTATTGTGTTTCAGATATTTAATAAATCAAAATGTATTTTCGGCGCGTCACTGCTCTCAGGTTGTTAGAAACTCATTCAATTTTACACATGTCCAGTGAAGTTTAATGTCAAGAGATATGTTATATTATATCTTAACAAAATGGCTGTCATATATATTACTTCACGACATACCTACATATTATCTACTACGTAATTACATACAGATGAGACGACACTGGTTTTGGGAATACACTCACGTGTTGTGCTTCCTTTATTTACTAGACCTACAATACGACATAGAGATGTGCTGTCAAGTTGACATTAAACGCAAAATATTCAATACAATAAATAATCATACAACTACGTAAATAATACGTTGAGAAATTACATTTAATTGAAAAATGTGATAAAATACGAAAACATAATAAACTTATTCCTAACCTCAAATGACAAAGGCGTTGATAACATGTTTCCTGCAACCAATTTCCATTCAATCTATAAAGCAACTCGCTCACGCGAGACGGTATTATTGTTAAAGACTAATCGAAAATTATACGGGATGCAATAAAATACGACAGCGAAATAATAGTATGTGTATGTGAATCTCCATTCCTCTTTATTTTTGGTTGGGTTAGGTTAGGTTAGGTTAATCTCCATTCCTCTTTATTTTTGGTTAGGTTAGGTTACCTTTTCATATCTATTCAACAAGGAAATATAAAATAACCAGCCATAATAAAATGAATTGTTTTTTGATGTTGCATTTCTCTTAGACTGACTAATAGTTAATGGTTAATGGTCATTGTTATATTATAGGTCAAATAAATATAATTCAGAGGGAATCCCCGAACTGATTAAACTTAGGTATATATAAGTAGGTATGCAAACATGTGTCTGGTTTTATAATGCTAGCAGATAAAAATAAAATGACATTAGGCGACGAGTGTTCAAAGGATTCTGTTGCTTTTGTGAATAATATTTTTCATTTGTGGTTTATTTGTGGTTTTGCTAGTAATACATTAATTTTAATTTACATTGCCTCGCTTTCAATTAGAGTGAGCATATTCATTAAAATTTTTAAAATATATAATATGAATAATTTTATTGAAATTTTAACATGGAATTAATTGAAATTTGTGAAAAAATTAAATAAATTTAAGTAATATTTACATGCAGAGTGGTTAGTGCGCTGGTTTAGTAACCCAGTGGTCGTGAGTTCAAACCCTGCTACGACCGATTTTTTTCACCTAATTAGTTTTTCATATCCATTCATTTCTTCTCTATTATTTCATCTGTCAAAATTTTCAAAATGCTCTCACGATCTGGAATATTGAGATATTTTTTTATTTTTTGAAATTTTGTTAAAATAAAAATTCACTCAACCGAGTGAATTTTTATTTTCGAGTGATTTTTTATTTATTTTTTTATAAAGTTGCGAGTTCGAATCCTGCCACGACCGATTTCGTTCATCTATAGCACAAGCATTTATGCTTAATTTAGGGAGTGTATGAGGATGTATATGTAATTGTTTCAAGGACATATTCATTCTTAAAAAAAAAAAGATTTTTGATGCATTCAAGAATTGTCAAAATTTAAAGAAAAAATCTATGGTCTGCTACCTATATCATTGTGAAAGAAATTTCATATTTGTATGAAAAATGTATATAACAGAAATAAAATAGCTTCTGTATTGGAAAATTGAGTGACCAACTTCATATTGTTATTGTATGTGTCTCTATAGACAAGTGTATTTTTTACTCTCCACTTCTATCTTCCTCAAGGGGTAGGCAGTGAGAACCGAACACCGCATTCTTCTATCTCGATACACAATCCATCGCCTCACCAACATTGATACATTGTCACATACATGCTCATCTTGATAGTAATACAAATGTTTAATATCAATTTCTCAACAGGTATCATGTAGACAGTGATAATTGAGTTTCTATGAGTTTCGTGACAGTGTTTTTGTGTGTATGGTGTATTGTGAAAACTTTTGTCCTCTGTGAATCTAATATTTCTTTAAAAATCTAATATGATTGTTCTTCATAAAAATGCATTGAGGGATTGTCAATCTACAAAGAAGAAAAAATATACACCTACCATGTAGTGCAGAGTTTAGTGTTGGTCACAGCCCATACGTTTAAAAAATAATGAATATGTCCTTGTAATAAGTTCATAACATACATCCCCACACATTCTCTAAACTATGCATAAATGCTTGTGCACGATTTGAACTCGCGACGAATAAATGAAAAAAATCATACCTACGTAGAGAAGAAAAAAATCTAAAACGTAAATTGTATGTAAATTATCAAGCAAGAATTGTATGTAAGAAGGGGAAATTTATTCTACGGTTCTTTTTGTTTACCTCGAATAAAGAAAAATGATCCGATGTTGTACATTTATACCTAACTTTTAATCAAATATTTTTTCAGTTATTCGTGCAACGACTACATAATATTCGAAGATAATACAAGATGAGGGTTTTTGGAGTTATGATACTGGTAATGCTGTTCATCCAGCAAATCTCTTGCAGAAAGTTCAGCGATGTTGAACTGGCAAAGGAACTGAAAAGCCAGGGCATGCCTGTGGACCAAATAAACGATTGTAAGTTATTGCGTTCGTAAATAAAAATATTTCCAGCACGACACAATTACAAAACGACACACATGTATCTTACTCATGACTCCAAAAAGACATAATCACTCACATTACAGCACGACACAATTACAAAACGACACACAT